>JAURVB010008724.1:0-25823 GCA_033002965.1 Piper betle | reverse complement strand
TGGTGCAGCACAAGGTGAGGTTGGGCAAGTACATTAGGGATTTGGAGTCGTTGGAGAATGAAGGGGAGAATTTGCAGGCGATCTGGAGTCCCGACACCAAGCTGCTTGCTGTGATTGTGAGTGCACTCTGTTCGCCGGTTCGTTGATTGGAATTTTCGATTTGATAACTATTTGATGGTATGCAATTGAAATGCCGGGTTCAAATTGGTTGATTGCGAGTAGAGCGGCGTTAAATGGAGGGTTTTTTCTGTTTTTGTTGGTATCTGCGTAGTTTATGATTTTATGTGGAAATGTACAAGGTGAGCCGCTACTAAATTTTGTGGAATTTTACCACAAAATGAACTACGTGAAGAACTAAAAGATGCGAACAATGACGCACAGGATTAACAGCTGATTGTCTACCCCTTCAAGCCATAGAATCGTACTCCTAGAAACCACCAGAGAATTACAAAGACCTGTCTTCTCTTCTGTCCAATCCCAGTGTTTTACAATAATGCTCGACCTTACCTTTAAAAAATTTATATGCAATGGACGACAAGAATCAAGCATCACATCAACATAAACACTATCTATACGTGTTTTCATTGCTTTGCTATTTGCATTTTTGTACAGTGAGTCCCTTACTTGAACATAAGGGGACCATGAGGAAGGGCATTTAACCAATGAATGCTTTGTCTCATGTGGATCACTTCAACTTTTAGATATTTACTGCATTCCTTTGGATATTGAGGTGTTCATCCAAAGCAATCCCAGGAGCCTAACTGTAGTTGGAAATAAGAAAAGATCAGTTAGGCCATTCCTTGATTCCTGGTCATCTATAAGTTGCAATTAGTTTGACTACCACATTAAATATGCAAGAGCAGCTATGCTTTATGAAGATTTTTCAGTTTAGGTATTTTTTCCTAAAAGAGTTAAGGACAGATTGCGTTTATCATACTGTTGCAAGTGTACATAAATCAAATGATTGATTAATAAATATTAAACTGATGTTTGGGATGAAACTAATTGTATTTTTATTCTTTACGACCAACACATTAATTTTGTTGATTTTGATAAGGGTAGGATGTGGATCTTTTAGTGCAATAGAGTTCCAATCAGTTAAATGGTAGGTATTCAAAGTGAATTTGTTAGATGTATTCGTCTACATAATAAAAATATTAAGCTTCTCATTGCATATTGTTTTAGTCAAGAGAATGAGGAAGAATGGCAATTTCTGAATTTTCTTTGGCATATAACTTGTACATACTTAACACCAAATTTGTTGGGTGATGTAATCACCCAGCCCAAGTACAAGATGATGGGCCTATCTATTTCTATAAAAGTTGTTAACCAAGATGAAGATTGTAAGCACCATTCCCACTATTATATTGGATGTTCTTTTGGTAGGTATTGGATGTGGAACTAACTAACTAATTGGGGTAACTTATATTCCATCACTTTAAGGAAATTCTGTCTTCAGAATTCCTTCATATGACTCAGTAGCCTAATCTAAATCTATATCTTGATGAGCCTTCATCATTCAACACAGTTCAAAGTTAGCTCTGATACCATTTTGTGATGACCTGGCTTATGTGCAAATTAATGGACTTAGTTATTTTTTTAAAAGTGGTTAATCAAAGTTAAAGATTATAAACATCATCTCTACTAATATATTAGATTTTATCTAGTAGGTATTAGATATAGGACTAACTAATTGAGGGATTTTACAGGTGAGATATGTATTTAACAACTTTCAAGGGAAACTGAAGTCATCGCGTGTCAATTTTTTTCCTATTTAAGAAGGGTGATTTTTTGAGTAGGAATTGAAAGGATTTATGCTGGTAACCTTTGAACTCAAGATTAGTTGCTTCTTACAAGGTTGAAGAGAGTGAACATTATATGAGTATTTTTATAAACCTTAGGCCATATTAGAAATCTTTTAAGCAACCAAGTAGACTTTGTGAGGTTCCATGTCTGACATAATATTACAAAGAATTGATTAGCTTTCCAATATTGTATATGCTTTATAAAATTTAGTTGTTCAAACCTGCTATGGATATTCTCATACCTGTTTTAACTCTTTTGTGCAGACCTCGTCCTCTTTTCTTCACATCTTCAAGATCCTGGTGACAGATCGAAAACTATTGATAGGTGGAAAATATCATCCTGACCTGTTTCTTACTAATATATCTCTGGTTCTTGTTGAGAAGCTACTATTTTCTGTCAAGAGCTTCACAATGTATGGACTCATGTTCTTGTTCTTGTCTAATCTTCTGACTGCTTCATCAATAAGTATTTATGGTGCGTTTTTTTTCCCAGGAGTAATTTTGTAAGTGACAACAAATATCTATTGTTTGGGCTTTCAGATGGGTCATTACATCCCATGTCTTGGAAAGGGGAGGTACACACGTTTCTTGTCTCTGCTACGTGTTAAATTTCTTTTTTCTTTTTTGTCTCCAATTTGTTGTTGAGAGTTGAACAGAACTTGTTGAGATCTATGCTGATGGTCGAAAGAGTATTATATACTGGTTAGCAGTCATAAATGTGAAAGCTTGTGGAACTTGCTTTTTCTCTTGGAGTTTTTTAGTCATTACATATATTTACTTTCTCCTTTCGGTAAAAGGTTTGAGCTTTCTATGCCCGAATCAATGTTCATTCTGTAAGAATCTGTTCACAACTTGCTTTTTGTAAATAGCATTTTCAATGCCCCATTGCCAACCTATATGCCTTGTCCTACTGAACCACTGACTTGTTCTTTGAGAAAAGGCAATGTCTCATATAATTGCTGAAAAATTTATTGTTGTCTATTTTGATTTGTTTCTGTTGTTGAAAAGGATTGCATTTTTCAGGCTTATTAGTAATCAGAGGCAAATCCTATTTAGCACGCATGAAACCTTTTTCTTCATTGTGCGCAATATCTTTTCCTTTAAGATTAGTGGTCTCATTGGAAGTTAGATGAATCATTAAAGTTCTCCCTCATTTTGTAACTTTTTGAGCTTTAAATGTCAACTGAACAATTATTTTGCATTATTTGATTCTTGTTGAGCCACTTGAATCTTTTGGTCAAGTAGGTAAGAATATTGCGAAGTCACTTGCTACAAACTGAGCAAGGACTATCTAGTAGAATTTAGTGTTTTAGATTGATGAGAGGTTAGTAAGACTTAGTGAACGCAATTATTCTTGTCAAATGTTCAAGAATTTTGGGGTGTTGTATCAGCTAGATAGTCATTTATTTTTCATGGTTTCATTTAGTTTTTTGACACCTTTGGCATACCTCGATACAATGGGGACCTCGTTGAAGCTACTGGAGGACAGTTATCTTCCGGAAATGGCTACGTTTCTGATAGTAATCCAAGAATATCATGTTCCAGCTTTGCTGCTCCTATTGTTTATCTCGAACTTTCATTGCCATTGAGGTTGCTCATTGTTGTGTATTCTGTTGGCCGGGTTGCAATTTGCTCCATAAGTAAAAAAGGCTTGAGGTTAACCAACTCTATTAAAGCTGAAAGATGGTTGGACTGTCATGACGCCATGTGTGCTGCAGTGGCATCAGAGCAACAACTTCTTGCTATAGGATGTCGGAGGGCTGTTCAATTGTATGACATTGCCGAAGGGAATGCATCACTTCTTCGAACTGTATCTTTATACGACTGGGGGTAATGCTTCATGGGTTAAAAACCTATCTTTGTGTCTTTATGCTTTGAATTAAGTGCCTGACTTGACTCTCTTTTTTTGTTAAATTTAAATTGATGGGTAATGTTTTTGATGAAGGTGATGAATATGTGGGTAATGCAGGTACTCCGTAGAAGATACTGGCTCTGTAAGTTGTATTGCATGGTCTCCTGATAATACAGCATTTGCAGTTGGTTGGAAATGCAGAGGCCTCGCTGTGTGGTCTGCATCTGGTTGTCGCTTAATGTGCACGATTCGTCAAATTGGAATAAGTTCTGTATCTTCTCCCATTGTAAAACCAAATGTCGATTTCAAGTATGAACCTTTAGTTGGTGGGACCTTATTGGTACAGTGGGATGAATATGGTTATAGACTTTATGCTGTTGAAGAGCGATCCACGGAGAGAATTCTTGCCTTTTCGTTTGGAAAATGTTGTCTTAACAGGGGAATTTCAGGCACAACAGATGTTCGACAAGTGATATACGGTGATGATCGTGTTATGGTGGTTCAATCAGAAGATACTGATGAGCTCAAACTAATCCATCTCAACATTCCAGTTGAGTTTTTTTCGTTCATAAATATTGGTAGCAAAGAAGTCTCTTTTCTTTTAATTACTAAGTTTGTTAAAGTTGAACTGTACACTAGAACAGTTGCATCGGGTATTCTATTAAGGAATATTAATTAAAATAATGCCCTTTTTTCTTTATGTAAGGGAGAATCCTTCAGATGGGGAGGGGCAGTCTTTAATTCTGGCGAAATTCATGGATTAACTATGTTGATATTGTATTTTTTATATCTTGTGTATCAGGTGTCTTACATCTCACAGAACTGGCCAATATTACATGTAGTTGCAAGCAAAGATGGTATGTACTTGGCAATTGCAGGGCTTCATGGACTGATTTTGTATGATATCCGCTCCAAAAGATGGCGTGTATTTGGGGATATTACTCAGGAGCAGATGATCCAGTGTAAAGGGCTGCTGTGGTTGGGGAAAATTGTTGTTATATGTAACTACATGAGTTCTTCTGACACGTATGAGCTATTCTTTACTATTTGTCTGTGTGTCATCTTTTATTTCACTTCTTTAATCTCTACAACTGAAAGCATTTTCTACTGCATAAAATTTGAATCTTTTGGTGCTAATCTTGTTTCAGATATGAGCTGCTCTTCTATCCAAGATATCATCTTGATCAGAGTTCTTTACTTTGTCGGAAGGCCTTGCTGGGGAAGCCTATGGTTATGGATATACTTGGAGATTATATTCTTGTCACTTATCGACCATTCGATGTTCACATAATGCATGTAAAGATTTCAGGAGAACTTTCACCTTCAAATACTCCTACTATAGAGGTGATTTTTTCTTTTGTCCAGAAATTAAGTCTACAATTTTTTCTTATGGTTATGATTTGGTGAAGAATTTTTAGTTTTCATTACTTTTATGCTTTTTATAAGTAATTAAATGACAAACAGCTTTCTACAGTACGTGAGCTTTCAATTATGAGTGCAAAGAGCCACCCTGCAGCCATGCGCTTCATTCCAGATCAGTTAAGTAAGCAAGGCTTATCTGTGAAAGATGATCTTGCCACTTCCAGTAAATCAGTTCCTTGGCAACCTACTAGGTAATGTGCCTTTCTGTTGGCAGATTGTTAGAATTTACAAAAGCCTCAAAATTAAATGGCATGACAAACTTTTGAAATAACAAATACTTGCGGAGCAACAGTTGTTTGATATTGCGGACAAATGGGGAGCTATCCCTGCTTGATTTAGATGATGGGCGTGAAAGAGAACTCTCAGATTCTGTTGAACTGTTTTGGGTTACTTGTGGGCTGTCAGAGGAGAAAACAAATCTCATTGAGGAAGTCTCTTGGTTAGACTACGGTCATCGTGGTATGCAGGTAACCGATTGTATGTGGTCAGCTTCTTTGCCTTGTAAAGGTAGCATAATAATGTAGTTTATATGCTAAATACTGTTTTATTAGCAAGTATCTTCTGATATGTGTTTTCATTTGTTGTCAATATAGGTATGGTACCCTTCTCATGGGGATGACCCCTTCAAGCAAGAGGATTTCCTGCAGGTATTCATTTTTTTAACTTTTTGCTATAATGTATTTCTTTTTGCTAAAGTATTATCAAAAGAACTAATATTGTTATTATTAAGCATATACTAGATTTGAATTGAACCACTTAATTGAGGTTTGTATACTTGCGTTAAGATAAGCAAATGATTGTGTTAAGGTACCGAAAAATTGGCCTATTCTCGATTGTAGCCTTGCATGTTATTGAATCTTTAAAACTTTCCTTTCCTCCTCAAAGTATTGAAAGTGTTTGACATCTCGTGGTTCCTTATCCTTTGTAATGTTTCTAACATTTATTCCCGGCTAGCATGTTTTGAGGAGAAAAAGTGGGGAATGGGTAGTTCACCTTCTTTTTATCTCTTGTCTGCAAGCATTTAAGATTGAAAGGATTACTGCCCATGCCATATGCCTGCCTGTCAGGTTTCAGTTCTCTAAACTAATTGGTAAAAAAGGGATGTAAAAGACCTCTTTCAACCTCCATGTATGTACTAGTTAGGAACTTAGGATTGAAAAACCAGATAAACAGTGAAGGAAAAAGACAGGATGAACTAAATGAAGCTAGACTACCCAGTGAAGAAATTTGTGTCCGTGTATGAAGGAAGGAGGGAGCGTATTTCTAGAACACATTTTCTAGCCTGGGTGACTTTAATTCAAAGATGCTTAAACTTCTGCTTATAGTGGAAGAGTCCTTATACAAATTGGTCTGTATTAGTCCTAAACATCTATGGAATATTATTACTTACTCCCACTACTTGAATTAATTTTGGTATGAAATGAACTTTTTCTTTGGAAGGGCATTGGCAGGCAAATTTACCATTTTGTCTTTGCTCTAGTCTTAACAGCAGAGTTGTCATCGTGATATTCATTGTAACTAGCAATTTGCTTGCTTTGCAAGGGTAATAATATATTGTTGAACTATATTGGTGGAGGGTATATATCTTTTTATTTTTTGTGATGATTGGAACTTGAAAATCATGTTTACCTTTTTCGTTTCTTTAGTTGGACCCTGAGCTTGAATTTGATCGTGAGGTTTATCCTCTTGGACTTCTTCCAAATGCTGGGATAGTCGTTGGTGTCTCCCAGAGAATGTCATTTTCAGCTTGCACAGAATTCCCTTGTTTTGAGATTTCACCTCAGGCTCAAACAATACTGCATTGTTTACTCCGTCATCTTCTTCAGGTATTAAAATAATAATGTTCTGTCTTAAATCTCGTTTTTTGTCATGGAAACTTATTTTTCAGTTATCATTGCAATCTTTGAATGGTCCTTCATGGAAATGGCATAAACTCAACTCTTCTTTCTTGAATTTTAGAGAGATAAAAGTGAAGAAGCATTATGTTTAGCACGGCTGTCAGCTGAGAAACCTCATTTTTCCTACTGCTTGGAATGGCTCCTTTTCACTGTATTTGATGCAGAAATTTCCAGGTTTGTACTGTTTACTTTAGCCGAAGTGTTGATTCTGCGTTTCATGTCCATCTGCAAAGCCCCAAACAGTTTATAGAAATTCTAGGCGGCTTTTGTGCACTTCTAATCCAAGGAGTTGAATCCTCCATATGTTTGTATAACTAATGAGACAATGTTTCAGTTGTTATCATCATCATCCCACATAATACATACTGTCTCAACAATTTTAGCACAGTGCACCGTTGAGTCTATGATGAATGAAGGCACTTAAAAAGATAATAAATATTTGTTGGAAAGTTTTGGATCAGGCTGTATTAAAAAAGGTGAATTTTTTTAACCTTGTAAATGAATTCCTACAAGCTTCAATTAGTATAGTACTTATGGGCTCCCCTATATGGAAATGTCCTTTTTTTCAAGCAGCAGAGGTTCGAAATGGTGGAATCTCCTATCTGAGGTTCCGTATATTTTATAATGAATTCCCATATTACTAATTTTTTCCCATGGGACTTTAATTGGTCAGTCATTGAAGCTGTGTATTTTTTCTGGAAAAAGATATTGTTCAACTAATGTTTGAGCTGTAAATCGAATGAAAAGAAAAGTGGCGGCTTTGATGAAAGAATAAGATGATTTTACTATATTTATTTAAGTATGTTTTCAGGGTATTTTACCTTTCTGATTTTATAATACAAGTGGTTGTCCGATCTGCCTCCTTCATCTGATGTTTCACAGCTGGGCCTTTCTACTTGATTGTTGGGTGTCTTAAAAGACAGGCCGTGCAGTTTCAGTTTTCTGACTGTGCAACAGTTTCATTTTTACCTGATTGAATCTTTGAAATTGGACAGCAAATATAAAGGGCAAGGGTGTGACCTGTACCTTTTTAGTCTGGCTGATAGCCAATCAGCTACATAATATCAATTATAGTTTTGAGTTATTCTGAACTTTGCCAGGATGTAGATGGAGTTTCTTTGGTTTTTTGTGTTTTTTCTTAGAGTTAGATTTATATAATGGAAAAATATCTTTATCCAACTTTGTCGGCTCAGATTAGATATTACTAAAATAAACTCATGATGTTTCAGTAGTTTTATCCTTCTATTTTTATACGGTTGAGTTATTCACAAATTTGGCTTCCATTCTTTTTATAAGTTTATTTTCATTTGTGATTGCAATAGAAATGCTTCATCTGATTGTGAGAACTTCCATGTTACAGGCATAGTCTAAATAGGAGCAGGACTTCAACTTCTAGAAACAATGGTGGCTCCTCTTTGTTGGAAAAGACATGTGATCTTCTTCGAAACTTCTCCGAGTATCTAGATGTTGTTGTAAGTGTTGCAAGAAAAACTGATGGAAGACATTGGGCGGATCTCTTTGCTGCTGCTGGACGATCAACAGAGTATGTTTGTTGATAAAATAAGTTTGTTGTGAGATTTACTGGTAAATTTTTCGCTTATTAAAGTGATCAAAGATTATGAAATGGTTAATTGTTGGTACTGTCATACTTGTAAACTGCGTCAAAAACTAATTTCTATTAGAAAAGTTCTTTCCAACTAAATATTTGTGGATGTTTGGACTTCTCTTTGTACATGGTGTCTGGGAGTGCTGCACATTTAAGATGCATCTGCAGATTTTGTTTGTTGTGGCAACAAACATATCTTTGATTTTTTCATGTTTAGTACTTTATATTTAAATTAAATGACCATATATTCTGCTAGTTCATGAAAAAGTGGCATTTCAGATTTCGAATATGTTTACTGTTGTGGTTACCCTACTTTGATCTTACTTGTTCTGAGTAAAGGCCCTGCCAAAACTAGAATTATGCTTATCGATACTGTAATAAAGGTATTTCTTAGATCTAATGCTTCCTTTGCTGTCTCAGATTATTTGAAGAATGCTTCCAAAGGAGATGGTACCGGACTGCTGCATGCTATATACTTGTAAGATTGGAGATGTATTATTTTCTTATTCCATGTTGTGTCGTTGCACATATGGTCTATGAAGAGAATTACAAATGACTTCTGTGTTCCTGGCCCTTATTATTTGGGACTTGGATGATGATGATGCGTTGATTGAAATATTATGCTTATCTAAAGTAGCTTCTTGCTTATAATTTTAGTCAGTGTTACTGATTTTGCTTCAATGTGCACCTTTGGTTGTTGACCATCTCTTGAAAGCCTGTGTAGGAGGGAAACAAGAAGAAAAAGCCTTTAAGTTGTTGCCACTGTCTAGAATCTATAGATAGAAAAACATATTTCTTATCACATGTGCTTGCCGCTTTGCAATGAGGCATGATATAATGAGATTAGCTTGCAATATTGTACTACTTAAATTTATGTCCTTTGCTCCTGCGGACAGTTCAATTCTCCATGTCAGATATGAACTGCCAGAAGGTGCCTTATATCTTATAAATATAATGCTTACCCAGGGATTATTCCTACAAATGTGTAATTCTTTTTGACATTTGCTGGCCTTGTAAAATAATGGATTTTTTTATACCACATAAGGGAGGAAAAGTATCCCTTTGTGATGGCTTTTTTTTAATAGTTTTTGAAAATATTTTATTTGTGTTAGTTTCCTTGTGAAATGGTTCATAGGTAACTTATCCATGGTACTAATGTTTCCTTTACATATATGATATTCACGTATTGATAGTTGACGTGTTAAATTGCTACTAAAATTTGACAGGTAATTGCAAAACTCGAAGGACCTGCTGTTAGTCAGTATTGTGCATTGCAGTTATTGCAAGTAAGCATGCCATATTCAAATTTAGATTTATAACGAAGTTTGAATAAATTATTGAAATCCAGAATCTATTAGCCAACAATATGTGGTTTCTGGTGTAGGAATTTAAAACTAGAATGAAAGAGAATTCAATTTTTCATATTTTATATTAGCTACTTGTAGGGGAGGTGTTTATAGCAGTCTGTTATTATCATAGTAATTTTGCTCCCACCACATGCTTAAAGTTTTCTCATTCCAACTGAACATAATAAAGGTGTACAACTTTTGCAGGCCACACTTGATGAGTCTCTGTACGAACTTGCAGGAGAGCTGGTGAGGCATTTTAACCATTTCAAATATATTAATTTTTTAAAAAAAATACTTTGAACATTTACATATGATTTTAAGTTGGACGTGCAGGTGAGGTTTTTGCTTCGTTCTGGTAGAGACTATGATCCAGCTAATGTAGATTCTGGAAAAACCTCGCCAAGAATTTTTGGGTATTTTTCTTTCCGCACCAGTTTTAGAAGACAGACTCTTGACTTGAAAAGGTAGGAGATCTTTGCATGCTTTAGCCCTTCTTTATTATTACCTTATAGGGTAGGGGCAGCCAAACTATTCTGAGAGTTCTTTCCTCATGTTGAAACAGTCCTTCAGTCAAAGAGCAGAACGCACACATTGCTTCAGTTAAAAACATTTTGGAGAGCCATTCAAGCTATTTAATGTCAGGAAAAGAGCTGTCTAAACTTGTTGCTTTTGTGAAAGGAACTCAGTTTGACTTAGTTGTGAGTTAGCAAATAAATTTTTCTTGGCTACTGGACTTTCTCAGTAGGAACTTAATTGTTGTAGTATTTTATTCAGGAGTTTCTTCAGAGGGAAAGAAATGGATGTGCTCGTCTTGACAATTTTGAGTCAGGGCTGGAGCTTATTGGGCAAAAGGTTTATAGTTTTGCAATGCGGGCAGCTAAAAGCCTCATTTGCACTCTTTCATTTCCTTTCTAACTGTTTGGTGCCACTGGTACAATGCTTGCATATTGATGCAAACTTTCTACCAATTTGTTTGCAGCTCCAAATGGGTGTCTTGCAGGATCGTTTGGATGCAGAATTCCTGTTGTCACACATGTGTGCTGTCAAGTTCACGGCATGGATTTTGGTCCTGGCTACTCTTCTGAGGCGTACAGAGGTACGAGCTGCATGTTCCTTCTGGGTTGTTGCTCACCTGCTACTCTCTTATTGCTTGCTTATGTTGCCCAGAAACCTTATCATTGCATCCTTTTTATTTTAGTAGTTTGTCAAGATTCTATTTCTTAGTTTATTTCTCAAATAAGTTGGTTTTCTAGTTGCACTAGGAATGGCTTGCCTAATCATCAATAATTTAATTAGTTATTTCGTTTATACTAGTACAAGCAGAAAATAGATGGTCTGTACCATGCATTTCAATTTCAGCAATGAAAACTATTTTCACCAAATTTGTTCGGGTTGTTTATTCGTCTTTTCTAGTTTGCTCAATATTATTCTCCTCTTTGTTAACTGTTGAAGTAAATATTTAGTAGTTTCCCTTCTTAACAATTTAAGCTTTTGGGACAAGTGGTTAAACCATTTAAAATTTACATGGTATTAGAGCCATTCAAATCCCGCTAGTGATATATGCTTCGGAAAAATATTAATATACTCCATATTATAACCAATAGATTTTTGTCCCGTGTTTGTATTTGTTCGCGTGCTAAGCCTTAAAAACAGTTTGTGTGCTAGTGATATATGTTCGGAGAAATATTAATTTGCCCCATGTTATGACCAATAAATAATTTGCTCTGTGTTTGTATTTGTCCACGTGCTAAGCCTTAAAAACAGTTTGCTTGCACGTGAGTGGGAGTGTTGAAGTAAATATTTTGTGGTTCCCTTTCATAATAGATTGAACTTTTGGGATAAGTGGTTAGATTGTCTAAATTTACTTTAACCATTACAAAAGGATTATTATTGTAAGATTTTAACGTAGAGAAGGTTCTAATTTATGCTATTGAGTCTAATTTTTGGTGTGACGGCTATCATTTTGTCTGACTGCATCAAAACCTCAGTTTTGAAGGTCTTTTTGCCAAATTTCATGTAATCTTATTCTTGCCACCATCATATTCACAAGACATACAGCTCCAGCTATAAACTTATAGTGGATGAGAAAACATACCAACTTAGTCCTTTGGGTCTGTCACGAGGGAAACGATTAGTTAGATTCTTTAGGATTTTCATACTAGGTTCAAAAGGAACCTCCTTGCAGAGCCTCTCGCAAGTATTTTTTAGCCTGATATTTTAAAATGGTTATGAAAATGTTATCCCATCTAGTGTTTTTAACAATCAACCAATTTTGATTTATTCTTTAGCTGGATCTTGATATGTGTATATTGAACATTATCATCCCAATAAATCAATTGATGTGTCCACTCTTGATGACTTAGGTTTTATTTGATCTTTTCCGGCACGACAATCGCCTCTGGATGGCATACAGTGCTATTTTGGTATGTGTCTCCTTTTCATATTTTTCCTCTTACATGGAGTACGACAATCACTCATAAATAGCCTTGCCTGTCATATTTCAGTCGCAGGCTTCCTTTGCTGAATATTACGATTTTTTGCGCAACTTAGAAGAGCAACTCTCATCGGCGACCACGACATAATCATGGAAACTCACCCATAATGGTGATGGGATCATTGTATATTGCAATATAAACCTTGGTAAGGCCCGTTTTGTTGTGGGTTTTCATCTGTGGCGATCACGACTTTAGTCCGTGTTTCCATTGTCAGAAAAAGATTTTCAGGGAAGGTAGCACTGGCCCGGCATTTGGCTTACGCTCTCAAGCTTCGCAAGAGTTCAGCGTTCGCTTTTATCTCTTGAAAGGAAGGTCCATATTTTTGTGCAGGTTTGTTATTTAATTCACCACTGTAGGTTGTAGATAGTTGAAATTATAATGTAAGAAATTTTGTGATGCAGAGCAGCTGCTTGCATCATTTGTATGATGGCTGCTTGATCCGAGTCTTAACGATTTCACTAAATTTTTTAGTGGATACAGAAATCTAATTGTGCTTTCTCGGAAAACTGTATATAATATAATCCTCAATTAGGAAGATGATTTATTAGGAAGTTTACTAAAGATGTCTTCTGCTTGGGAAAAAAGATGTGTTTTCCGTTTAGTGCTGTAGGTTTCATATTCTTTCAACATGCTGTTTGATTTGCTGTTGATGGTCGTATGAATCTGGATTGTAGGGGGTCTCTATGCACTCGAACACCCTTTCGTCTGCATCCGGCGTATCTGTGTCTGAAATTTTTCGCAAATTTGCAAACATCTGTAAAAAAATTTGACATGAATAGATACACGGATGTAAATACGGATATTATATATTATTTACAAATAGATGCATGATAAACCAACCTGAATTATAAAATTAATATATATAAATTAAGAAATTCAAACTCAAAATTATATAGAAAGAAAGGCTCTTTAAAAGATATCAATTTGAATAATTTATTTTAAATGAATCTTACTCGAATATTCTTAAATTTTGACGATAAGCAAAAGATACTCTTTTTTCAATAAATATATATCTAGAATTTCTTACAAAAGGTGTAAATCAATAACATATAATTACAATATTCAAATAAATAATGTTATGAAACAATAATTTTTTTTGAAAATATAACATAAGTCTTGAGCCGATTACATCCTTTCTTTCTTACTATATACCAAAGATTTTCAGTAAAAGTTGTACATATATCACATTTATTTACATACCTTGAAAAAATATTTTAATTTGGAGTACGATATGTTGCAGATGTGTCCGCGGACACTTGCGGACATGTTCATCGGATACGGTTTTCCCAAAAATGTCCGTAGTCAGCACAAATAGCTCATATTTTATAGTTGTGTGGACTTGAACTTTGTGATTTTTAGACACCCCTACTTCTTTATCCCAAACGGTGTTTAATATCCTAATCAACTTCAAATCCAAGCAGCTGTTATGAAGTGATGCCTCTTTTTTCTCCGAAAGAAATCGATGTACTTACATTCTCATTTTTAGTTCGCCCAATTAAAAACATCACTTTCAACAGTTGCTAATTTCTTGTCAAGCTTGATTGTATTGCTCATAACCAGTGATTTAAGTCATTACAAGTGATCATTTCCAACATTAGAACAATATATACACCCAATAACAGGAGTCATAATATGAGCGTTATGGCTCCCATTACACAAAACAAGTTCGACGAAAACCATTAAGCCCGTAGATTACACTTTTCACTACAAGCCCTTCTAACGATCATATACTTCTTGTTTCTTTTGCCTCTTCATATGGACTTTGTGTTTGTACGACGCTCATATATATGAGAGAGAGACAGAGCAACGTATGATAGATTTAAGAGGAGCAATGCAAGTAGAACCTGAACAAGTCCCACGGAGAAAGTAGATGGTGAGGCAGCTCTAGCAGACCATCCTTTGCATAAACACTACGATACACAGGCCCCAAGGATGGTCTTCCCCTTGTGCCAGCACTGCCTCTTCCACCTTCACCGTGTACTCCTCCATTGCCTGTTCTGATCTGGCCATGGTAGATTCCCGACTCTGAGCTTTCTGGGCAGCCAGCTTTTTAGTAGCTCAAGGTGGTGAAGATGATAAACGTTCCATCATTTGTCATGGTAGGCGTTGGATCGGTGGGTGCAATAAATTCGGATTTGTTGGGAGAAGATAAAAATGTGTATAGTGTTCTTATCAGACTTAGAACGAATTTAATGCAATGCAGCACAAAGGCTTCTTGTATACGTGGGGAAGTGGGAAACTTGCTACTATCATATAATTCATATGCATCTATCTCTTGGCTCTCAATTATGCATGCACCAATCACAAATATGTTTTGAGAAAACTCGGTGTTCTATCGATATAGACTTTAATTAAATAACTCCGTTCATAGAGTTGAAATTGAGCTTAATAAAACTACTATTCTGGGATCCAGTGGTTGTTTGCTGCAACTTGGCTGTCACATAAACTTTAAAAACTCAAATTTAAAGCTAGTAATTGATAATATTTGGCCTGCATATGCCATGTTCCAACAATGATTAATGGTAAAACAAATTATGCGACGTATCTAATTTGTATAGAGCATGGCAGTTATTGCTGGATCCTCGAAATTCTTACTCATAAGCGAGCATTTTTTTTTTGATTGATGAGCATTTGGTCTAATTTGGTTTCGAACCGAACTTTTGGGAAAGTATTTAATCCACAAATTTCTAACCGAATCGAAGTTGAATACAGTCTAAAACCAACTCGAATTTGTAAGCAACCCCGCTTGCCCACCAGGAATAATTTTTCAAATATCAAAATATAGTCCTTTATGAGAGCTTGAACTTGAAGAGTTGTTAATTAATTAAGCTAATCTAGTTTGAGAACCATGGTGATCGAATATTGCCTGAGCCCTGAGGTAAATTGATAAATGGTTATTCGTGATTTGGACTGTTTGTTACAATGTATTTTTTTCATTTTTACGTATGTAAATATCAAATGGCCAAACTCAAATTAGAAATTTAGTCTTTCTTCTAAAAGCTCAAATAAGCTCTTTCCAGTAAGAAAAGTAATGGAGGTTAAGGAATAAAATAGGTGGTTTCTAAGCGAACTACCCACCTACACCATATCTAATGTCACTCTAGAAAAGACTTGGTCATCTTCATTCTGTTTTATGGAATCAAGACTCTGTGTGGACCAGTTGAAGCCGTTGGCACTTTCCATACAGCAGCTTATAGCTTGAACTGCAACATCTCATAGAAACAGAAACTGAGATAGCAAACAGTAAAAGATGATGACCAAGTTCAATTTCAAGCAAGGAATCCAGAAACTGCCGGTTGCCCAACTATTGACGATCAACCTAACTATCCATCAACCTAAATGCATACATTTGGAGCTATAAAATCAGACAATTATGATATCTTAGGAAAGAGGAGAAGGCCAGGCATTCATATAAAAAGCCGACCATTCTGAACCGGCCCACTGTGATCAAGAGGCAATAAATCAAGAAAACAAACAAACCTATTCACTGGTGAATATACTGAATATGACAAACAATCTCATTGATCTATTGCTTTAATTGTGTAAAAATTAGTGCAGAATAACAATAAGCACTATAACTCTTCAAGATGCTCAAAATTTGTACAATGACATGTTAAACTATAAATTCAACAATCCAAGAAGGATAACTGTGTTGGCATTGACTTAGTAACGATGCACATTTTTCACTTTCGTTGTTCAATCAACAATACCTTTATAAGCAAGGTTCTTGGTATTGAAGGAGAGGGATACACGTGCTTTGTTATAGGATCCTGATCAAACACTCTGTTTCTATTGAGCATTTAAAACAGACAAAATCTGCCGTAGAAAAAAATCAAATATTGCTTTAGATGAAATGTATTTAGCACATCATATGCAAGTAGTGACAATAAAACCTACCTTGTCGGTAAAGAGGCAAAAAGTTTCTCCTTGAATGGCACTATCCAGTTCCTGGAGAAAAGATATACAACTTTATCAAAAGACATTTTCAATTCTTTTTGTTTGTCATGTCATTATCCGCAATTATAGTATCAAATGTAAAAACTGAATAACAATTGAAAGCATATACTGATAATTAGATATTATAAAAATTACGCTTTCTGCATTGGTGCTTTGATCAATTTTATATATAAGCTTTTGTATGTCTTCGTTCTTCAGAGATTCTCTAATTTCATCAGTAGCCACTGCAAATGAGATTTTAATGCTCAAGCATTTACAAAGTCAAAAAATATATAGCCAAAGTAAGCTATAAGAAATCCACAGAGACAATTATGAATCTCGTGATCGAAAGAAACAGAAATTCTACCAAGGGACGCCAACTGATCTTTCTGAAGAATCCAGCTCTCATCCCCCACTTCAAAGAATCTTTGTTGAGACATCAACTGAGGTACTTTTGCTATAAGTAAACACAAAAAAAAATCATTTTGGACATGAAATAAAAATCCATACATCATTTGACAAGAAAAATTACAAATGAAAAACAGAGCGGTTGAAGATAAGCGAGATACTAGCCAAGATAATAAGTTCAAGTACATTTCAGCCATTCAACAAGCCCACATGAAATTTAATCCTAAACTTAACTTAATATTTACAATGACATGAAGTTGAACAATTTTGTTGGCCTTTCTCAAACAAGCAATATTCCATGTAGTTTGTATGATTAGTTTGGAAAGGTATAAGATCACTACTGGACGTTGGATCTCATCTCCTATTATCTCTTTCAACAGTTATTTGTGAAAGACATCTAGAATAAAACTGATTTAGTTTTGGCATAAGTGTTGCAGAACTGAATCAAATGGGATAGAGGTCAAATGGTGATACAAAGTTGCTACTACAAACTCCTACATGATTGGGATAGCATATGGATGATGATGGCAAAAATATCACAACATGTAGAGAAATAAGACGATGCACAATACATAGTTGCTCCAATGTCACTCCTGAATTAAATAAAGCTTTATCAGCCTGTTTGACCAGAACTTTTTGCCCTTACGTACAATGCCTCTGCAAACAATTTCTTGCTACCATGACAAATTCTCTAAAACGATAAATGATGATATCAAAGACATCTTACTTGATTCTGCATCTTCCGACGAAATGGTTGAGCTGAGTGATGATGCATTCCCACAAGGAACTTCTGCACCATTGAGATTAGAAGAAAAAAAACCACACCAACAAACATAAAACAGATAAATAGCCATTTGATCAAGTCTGATTCTTATTGAAATCAAGCTCCCAATGATCTGATTCTAAGTAAACCAAAAATGAACGGAAGATCCAATATCATTACATATAATTCATTGTTTCATTATCCGTCAGAGGCCATACAATTTTGATACGTCTTTTCTCATGCTAGCAAGTTTGCACATCACTAACTTCCGATTGTAGTAACTTAATACCGCATTAAACACGTTCTTCATAACACTTGCTCCTATATTCACTGCAATATTTGGCTTTTTTTACTCTTTACTACAAAGACTAAATGTTATCAGTTATTCCATCAAATTTTGGTTCATCCAAAAACTTCATGATCTAGTGCTACAAAAATACGTATAGCTGTAGGGAAGATGCATACCCTTATGTTTCCTGTAACAAGTCAGCGAGCAACTGCGATCAAAATGCATCCACACCAACCACAAAAAATACACCATAATCAGTAATTGGAACAATCATCAGCACATGATAATAAACGGATTTCTACTCTATTTAATACATAATCAACAAGAGTCATGAAAGGGTGGTAATAAGCACATACTAAGGGACTAGGCAACAAGGGCACTTGTACTTGAAGTTAGCAGCATTGCAAACTCGACATTGGCGAGAACCCATCGTAAGCTAACATGAAAAACAAGTATGAGCACAACAATTCAATTCACCAATGGATTGGTCATGTGTAATGTAATGATCATGGAAACAAGAAGAAGACCCTCCGAGCCATCGTTGAAAAGTCTTCACCTTTGTGGTTGATGTCGGAGATAGAGCAGAGCGGCGGAAAGGGAGGTAAGCGGTGGGGCCTGCCGCGATGAGGTGGTCGCCGGCGATGGAGGATGGCGTCGTCAACGGCGGCGGTCGCCGACGACGACAAGAGGGGCCGATTTGGTACTAGATTCCTGGTTAAGCTTCTACGTGCCGTAGTTTTTTTATGCATGCCCTCTTTAAAGACGCCCACGCTTGCAGCCACCTATCGCAGCACGCCACGTGCCTCCAAAGCCCAAAGTCGGCCGCAGTCTACAATAATTCAATCAAGCACGAACATATTTTTATCTGCGTACTTATATTAAATTACATGCTTAATATTATACATTGTTAAATAAATTTATATATATATATAGTAATTCATATAAAATATTAAAAAATATATGTTATAATAAAAATCGTGCAAAATAATATAAATATATAATATATTAGTCCTATTTACTTAAAAACAATTAATACTCAAAATCTAATTTTATGTACGAAGAAAATTAATAAAATTGATCGACTCAAACTCAAAAATAAATTAATCAAACTTTAAATTTTAATTGACGCAAGTAACGACCCTAGGCCATGCATGTCAGTGTCCTATGATATTCGGGGCCCACGTGTTAAGGGATCGAATTACCTCCTAGTTATGATTTACCATAAGTAATGCTGACTCACTGTCTGATTAAGAGTTAATCCAAGTGGGTTGTAATCGGACGTCTCATGGTTAACTCATGTCATGTGCCACCGAGTCCATCCGAGTCATTTGAATCGAACATCTGGTCAAACAGTAAATGCCATTGAGTCCGAGTTAGCCCAAGCTTGGTTGCATGAGCCGCTTCGGATTTGTGCCCAAAACATTTCCAATAACCCTTAGCATAAATCCTAATTTATGATAATAATAATAATAATAATAATAATAATATAACAAGAGAAAAGTCTCCGTCATTCAAAACTGAAGGAGAGAATTTGGGTGGAAAATCCTGACGGTTTATGATCCCACGCCCGTAATCTCGAAACAGAAGAAGCGTGGAAAACTCTATAAAAGACAAAGCCGGACGTATTGGGAAAGCGGGGCTTGTACGTTAAAAAGACAGAAGCACGGAAGAAGAAGAAAAGGGAGGAGCCCCTCGCCGAAGATCTATCTAAGGTGACCCCTGACCCATTATTACCAACTTTGGAGTGCTCCCCAACACCACCCTGCCAAGACTTTCGACGGAGGAGTCCAAAGTGAAAGTTGTTGCTGGAGAGGAGAAAAGAAGGAAAGGAAAAGAAGAGAAGAAGTATTCCCTGACAAATTGGCGCCATACCTGTGAAGTTTATTTTATAGAAGTTGCCGCCTCCCAAAGCCGACAACAAAAGCTCGGACAAAGAGGACATCTGCTATCCCGTTGGGAGTTGCTGCTCTGTTCCTTGCCGCCGTGGATGCTAAAGCATTTCACCCCTTTGTAGTTGAAGCCCGTCATTGATCTGTTTTGAGCCACCAAGAAGAAGACGCCAGAGCCTTGCTACTTTGGAGTTTGCCGGATCAACAACCATCAGCCAAGCCGTTGACTCGAAGGAGTTCCTGAAGCGCTGCCGCTGTGCTGACTAGGAGTCCCACTATCAGGTTCCCGCCGCCGTTGTGAAGCTGATTGTTTTTCAGGGGAGGGTTGCTGCCGTCCGTCCAAGGAAGAAGCCGCTACCCCTTGCATTGCTGATTACCATGGAACGTAGCCTGTTGCCATAAAAGATTACTGCTTTGCTACCGCCGCTTGTTGCCGAAGAGGAAGCCGCCCATCACTGCACTACCGCCGACCATCAGAGAAGACCACCGTCGCCAGAATTTTGCCACGAAGTAACCCATCTCAGCAGTCCGAAAACAGAGCAGTAACAGCAGCAAAAGCCAGATTTCACCGCGGTTTTCCGACCACCGCCGGTAGTTACCGGCCCCAAAGTGGTGACCAAAGTGAAAAAGGAGGAGCAGTTTACAAACCCAAAGTGAGCTTCCCGGTGTTTGCCATTGCAGTCGCCGGAGAAAAGCCAGGAAGAGACCCATCCGACCAGAGGAAAAAGATAGAAACAGAGCGGAAACAGTCGCGGAGAGCTGATTTCGCGGCGGTTTTTCGATCGGCGCCGGTCGTTCCCGGCCCTTACGTCGTGATCAAGTGAAGATGATGGAGTGATATAGGAACCCAAGCGGAGATCCACCGTGATTTCGTCACTGAGGTCGCCGGAAAAAATTGAGAAGTGACCGATCGGAGCAGTGTAGCACAAAAGTGTAGAAAAGTGTCTAACTTTCCGGCATCCGACCGACCGACCGGAGCCGCCTCTGACTGTCGGACCACCGCCAAGACCTTCACCATTCTGAGATCTACTGTTCTAGGTGAACTCCGCCACCATTCAGTTGCCGGAAAAGCCGCCGCCGAAGTCCCAAAAGTGCCGCCGCGTCACCCTATAAGCGGGTTTGTGGTGCCCGTTTACCTCTGACTGAGTCCGCTTTCCTGTCAGGTCCGTGTCAGATCCATCTGCCCCACGAATTGTTAGACCCGCGAACAGACACGGACCCGTGATCGTGTCCAAGACCCGCCCTGTGACCCGGATTCGAGTTGGCGCACCGTGTACCACAAGCAGACTGGCGTACGCATAAAGGAAAGACAGCCTGCGCACGCCATCCGGTCCGGTCCAGTATTTATTTGGTTTAAACCAACCCGGAACGGCCCGGTTCAGTGTATTATTGTTCCAGAAATAATTTGAAGGCATTATAGATCTTGGATTGAGCCTAAACTTGCTACCCTACCGTTTTTGGACGCTCTGGACACATTGGTGGGGTCATTTTAAGATTTAAAGAGCAGAAGGGGATAAATATTGGCATTGGAGTCAAAAAAGTGGCAAAATTCCACTATGATGTGTAATGTGTAAAAATCGAAGGAAAATTAGTGGATTGTGAGCACATTCTCACCGTGGACTGACTTAGGGATTGAACCCTAAGGAACCACGTAAAAAATTCCCTGCGTGTCATTTCATGTGTTTGTAATATTTTTTATTTCCATCGCACTATCTCTCTTCGCTGGCAAGTGGCGCACCCGGTCCGACCCGACACTTTAGACGATCGAATTCACTAGGGCACCGATTCGAGGGGGGCGGATGATCCCGCGTCCAGAATAAATAATAATAATAATAATAATAAAAGAATTCAAATATGCGAGAGAATAGGTGAGAGTACAGATACGCTGGTTGGTATGGTACAGATGTGCTTTGGTTGGTATGGTAGCTGTAATGGGTTTGAGTCCTGTGACGGTGACTATAGTGAACAGACCAACGAGTCCAAGTTCATCAATCAAAATGCCAGTGAATTGTCCAATTCAATCCTTCTTCCTACCAGACGTAGTCCAATCCAATCATGCATTAATACACGGTCTTATCACTTGTTTACTGAATTGCAACATATTACCATTTAATAACGCGTCAAAAACCAGTAGTCCATGCATTGGGATTAGGAGGCAATTTGTTTAATAATAGCTAATTACACAGAACATGGAATTGATTGAATACGTAAATAGGAGGGAGGGCCAAAGACTGGAGCGAACGCATAATGAAGACATAAATGAGAGAGAGACAGTGCCAAAGAAGGTGCTACTATTTATGACCCGTGTGACGCATCAATACAGTCGACACTAGTAAGACGGAGGGAGACGTGCCCACTGCCCATTTGATTTTATTTTTATTATAGAGATTAATTAATATTAATCAACATCCTAGTAATATTAATGAGTTATTATCCATTGTATACATATAGAAGTCACAAAAGTCCATCAATTTATTGATGATGTTAAAAGCAAGTAGAAAGAAAACTCTGACTGTAAACCAATTTTATATCACAGAAATATCGATTCATTGATGACGCAGCTCAAAATGGTACAAAATGGTCTCCCAATTTGGCATCATCTAAATGGTTTACTTCATGTGTGGTATGTACACACACACACACCAATGCAACCTTCCAATTCACTTACAATGATCTCTCAAACTACTAATCTTCTCCACAAAATATCCACATAACCTAACTGTTGACCCAATTTGTACCACAAACACAACGCAAGAAACCCAAAAGTCAAATATTCGTAAACAAATACCATCCACATAATGAAAAAGGTAAATATAAATATTATCTATTTATTAATATTAATACATTAATAAATAAAAATAAAAAGGAAAAGCCGAGACCGAGAGCCCCTAAAATGGAAGTACAAATAGAGTTAACTTCCATTTTAGGGGCTCTGAGCCCTCCCTTATCGACAAACCCTGCATAAAACCAAACCAGGTTAAAATGTTGAACCCACCACACCGGTTTACGGTTTAATTAATGCAAACCATTAAATGCAACCGCTCTGTCGCAACCCGCATTAACTACGTGCATGCGACCACAATTAAGGCCTCGGCCCCATCGAACCAACCGCCCGGTCCGATCGGTTTCACCGCCGGTTCAGCCGGTCCGGCGACAGCAGCGCCTCCGGGTCGCCGCACCGGAGCCGGCTCGACGCCGTCGCCGACGACCGGCCGCCTACGCCGACGGCGAACATCGGGCTGGTCATGGACTTGCTCCGCCGCGACGACGACGACCGCAGAGCTCGACTCGGACAGCGGGAAGAACCCCGCCCGCCTCCTCGTGAACGGCGACTTCATTCCCCGGTAGTACCGCAGCGAGAACACCCGGTGCTTGGCAGACGACGACCCGCCGGAGAACGGCGACGCCGTCCGCCGCCAGAATGCCGCGCTCCCCCGCCGAGGCTGCTCCGCCGGTACCGCCACGGCGAGGCGGTGACGGGTTCGAACACCAGCCGGTCCGACGCGAGGCTCCCGCTCGAACGAGAAGGAGTAAGACCTCTTCAGCAAGAAATTGCGCACGCCGCCGCCGCCGGGCGGGGAAAGAGACTGCTCTATCAGCCCGATATCCGGCGCCGGCGCCGGCGGCGGTTGCGGAAGCGGCGGCTGCCTTTGGAGCGAGGGGAGGATGGCGCCGTCGTCGAAGCTGGGTCGGATGCGGGCGGACATGAGCGGCACGAGCGGCGATCCCGCCGGCAGCGGAGGCGGAGGCCGGAAAATGGCGGAGCGGCAAAGGGGGCAGGTAGCATGGGAGCGCAGCCAGATGTCGATGCAATCGAGGTGGAAAGCGTGGCCGCAGGCGGGCAATGTCCGGACGTAGTCGTTGTGCTCGAACTCGAGCAAGCAGACGGCGCAGTCCTTGCCGGCGGATTTGTCGGGGAGGGAGAAGAGGGTGAGGGGGAGCGTTTTGATGGCTGAGTCGTCGAGGCCGAAGGGGGAGAGGAAGGGCGGGTGGTGGTGGTGGGCGGAGTCGTCGAAGAAGGGTGGCGGGGGTGACTCGGGGTCGGAGAAGGAGGAGGCGGCGTAGAAGGCACGGCGGCGGAGGCGACGGCGGCGGCGGCGCCACCGGCGGACTAGCGGGGGAAGGAGGTAGCGGGAGACGAGGGCGGAAGTAAGCGACGATGAGGAAGGCAGTGCCGACGACGGCGACCATGGCGATTAGCGGCGGGCTGAAGTCGACGGAGATGCGCGCGGCGGAGGCGGAGGACGGCCCCGACGGGTGCCGGTCCGACCGCTGGTACTCGTTCTCCGGCTGCCTCGACGGCGCCATGGCCGGCGAGCGGCGGTCGGACATGGCGGTGGTCCGGTGGAGAGTGGGGAGGAGCGGAAGAGAAAAGAAGTTTAACTGGCGAGACACGTGTTGGTCGCACGTGTTTCACTCACTGCTTTCAGTTAATTGACTTTCTTTTTTTCTTTTGTTTTATTTTGTTTTCATTTATTGGTTAAATAAATTAAATCAAATAAATTGATTTGAAAGCATTACGCATGGTTGCAGCAGAAGTGAGGAATCCCCCGTTCGACTCCTGACTATCTCATCGGAAAAATTGAAGATTCATTCGTTCATGTATTACTGTTTATGATCTTTCCCCTGTAAAGAGGACTCTATGAATTACATTGGATGGGGCAAAAAAGCATACCAAATTGAGTTTTTCATGAAATTTTGCTGAGGTTGGCCTAATTTTGGACTAGATATAATATATAATGATTGTTGGTATTACATTGGATGGGAAAACATGTAAGTGAAAATAAGAAACTCTCAAGGGTTGGAGAGAAAAAAGGCCGGAATCTTTTATCTTTACTCAAAATCCATGAAAATGAATGACAACTTACGACTTCCTTGCATGTCTACCTCCTCCATCCAGGCCTTTGGGTTACTCTTGAAGGATGATTTCATGTATAAAACAAGGCTGGATTCTTTGTTGTAAGAAGTAAAAATAACAAGACAATAACTCCAACTAATTTACTTTATCCGTCTTTTGAAGACATCCCTTTTTCTTTTCAGAAAAAAAAACCCAATGTAGTTCAGCCTAATTAATATCATGGAAATGGAAAAGAAATTGGAGGTGACTAATGAGTAGAAAGGCATCTAGATTTAGATGAATTAGTTAGGAACTCACTTCTTGCTACCTCAAGCCTTTGACCACCGAAATTTGGGACTCATAAATTTGGACAGTTTGAGAGGATGACGATAAGCATTTATTTAATTAGTCATTAAGTCGTAATTAACATCATGTTTGTCTTTACATGTCACCACCGTCCATCAGTTCATGCTCGTATGAGAACAAAAACATGGTTGTCATTCGTCATCTAGATAACGAAACAATGTTTACCTTTATTAATGATTGTTACTATAAGTCAAGCAAAACCATAATATTTATATCTGTTTCGGTGACAAATCGATTTAATGACAATTTTAAAATATGATATGATACAGGGCTATGTTATTTTATAAGGAGTATTATTTCCAATCAAAAGATTAGATTTTAAAATATTATTTGGATGCACCAAATTGTATTACACGTAAATAAAAATTTAAGTTGATTTTGTTGAAATATTAGAAGGGTCGATGCAAAACCTGATCCCAATATAAGAAAAATAGCAAAGACGTTCCTGAACTCTAAACACTAAATCCTAAATTTTTGAAGCTCACAAATTTAATCAAATTTACAAACAATAAATATGACAAAAAATTAACCATCTACATCTTGTAGACTCAATTCAAGTTTAAAAGGAATTCGAACAAAATGACAAACAAGTTAAATCTTACCAAATTAAAATCCCTAATTTGCAAGCATAAAAATGATAAAAGAACATAGTAAATAATTTCATCTGTTACCATCTTTTTTAAAAAAAATCACAAACCAACTTAAAAATGATAAAAGAATATAATCATATATAAATCCCACCAAAATCTAAAGATTATATTCATTTTATTTATTATATGTATCCAAATCGAATCCGCATGCATAACCGGTATCTGACCGGAATGACAAAAAAAATTAATTTTAATATAAAAATAGATTAAAAATAATATAACTTAAATATTCAAAATATAATTTTTATAAAATATCAA
>JAURVB010008723.1:0-19143 GCA_033002965.1 Piper betle | reverse complement strand
ACTATTGCCTACGAGATCAGATATTTGACAGAATTCCACTAGAGATAAGGTACCAGACCAGTGATTGCCATTTGAGGGCCAACCAACACTGATGAACGCAGTCATTTCAGATTTCAGGAGATTAGAGTGGGTTCAGCATAGGTTTACCATCATATGTGTCAGCACCATGATGCAAACCCTCCGGATCAGACACGCATGACTAGACAACCTAAGCCGAGTTGTTAACAGCCAAGATTTGTCAGAGACAGTAGAGAGGATTTATGATGTATACGATTAAGATCAGATTTTTAGTATCTAGATAGGATTGTGGCCGACAGAGTTGCACAACCGCCGACCGAGTGCACAACCGCCGACCGAGTGCACAACCGCCGATCGAGTTGCACAACCGCCGACCGAGTTGCACAACCGCCGACCGAGTTGCACGACCACCGACCGAGTTGCACGACTGCCGACCTAGTCACACAACCACCGCCGAGGTGCACAACCGCCGTCCGAGATGCACTACCACCGACCGAAGATGCACTACCGCCGTCCGTGTATTGCTCATCCGCCGACCGATTAGATTAGTTAGATCTTAGTAGGACCAGAATTTGAGGAACAAGATATAGCCACAATGGAAATTAGCAGAACAGAGAAGAGTTAGGAAAAGTGAGGTCATTTGGATGAGATGGCATAGGATCCGACTTCACAGCTCTCTTGCAATTAGTGTTTTGACCTGATACCCTTGGGTCAGATGAATATTGCAAGACAACCCCATCAGACACTGTTAGTGACAGTCTCATAGGGATGCGCATGGACAGAATCAGGGAACATGACCGTATGACCTTCAGATGGGACGGTCACAATGATCCGATTGTGCAGATTGCATGATAATACATCCATGGGCCACAATCAGTATAGATCAGATGGTTAGTAGACAGTCACACATGCTGTTGAACCCATTTAGTGATGGGTCAACTAGTGATAGGAATTTGACTTATATTAGAGTATTGGGCATAGATAGAGGGTTAGTGAGGAAGGGTTTTCCAGAAGGATAGTGATTCCCTTGTGTTTCGCCAGCACGATTAGGTTCTTACCTTGAGACATAGGATTGAGCCTTGCCCTGAGTATAGAGGTACCTTTATGGTACTGATTAGGGTTTATAGTGCAGGTAGATGTTGCAGACCGATCTTCCGATGAGGATTTCACCCCAGCTTGAGAACGATGTCGACAGGGACTTCAGGCAGGACAGACCATGCTGACCAGACAGAGTGATATCAGTGTATGCTCATCTTCATTGATAGCTTTGCTTGAGAGTCTACCACAGCGGTAGTAGTCATGTGAGTCAAGATTAGTGCTACAAATCGGTACGGGACGGCAGGTCACACACCACTGAAGAGCGGACGAGACATGTGTCGAACCTCATTATGAGTCCCCGTAGACTTGAGGGGAGACAGTGGTTCTTTGGGTCGTTTGAACCCCGCCCGTTTAGAAGTGCGTGACTAGTACGGTATCAAGAAACACGTGCCTACTGTTAGCTGATTGAACTAGGGCCACTTAGGAGCCGTTTCTTAGATTCGTCATTGATTGACTGTTCCACAGACTGATCACCTGTGGCATAGTAAATCGTGGTGATCTTAGAGACAAGTCCATAGACCTACCGATATTTTGGCCACCTAGTACGCTACATAGGGATTTCAGCTCCCTTGCCCTTTACACGATACCTTAACCTTATCATAGATCAGAGTGACATACCTATGTAGCTGGGTTTTCTTAGCCTAGTGGATTCCCCATTTACTTGACGTCAGATACCACATGTGAGGATGAGATGTCACCATCGAGAGTTCTTGAGCAGTGTGACTTGATTTCCACTAGATTCAGCCTCCCTTCCTATACCTAGAGATGTCAGACAGAGTGGAGTTTTCACTTGAGGATTTCCACTCACCCCTTTGTATGTATCAGTTCTACCATCAGTTTATCCAGAGGATTGAGATGAGTATACATTGACCAGAGCACAGAGCACATGCCACAGACCAGATGCAGACTCCACAGTCCCATGCAGAGTATGTCATCATACTCCTTGAGACACGCTGTGTATGTACAGGTGTTCTCGCCTCCCTTCAGTAGTAGTTAGTGGTTGTGTAGATAGTCACCTGAGCCATAGTATGCAGTAGAGTCATAGCAGCTATCCTTGTTCTCTTATAGAACAGAGTGAGATATTTGACTGAGGACCGAGTCAACTAGGACCTAGTGAGCGGTCTAGTTCCTTATATAAGGACACTTGAGAGTTGGATCTAGACTGGCGATAGTGAGCCATGCAGCTCATTAGTTTATACACTCGACCTAGCAGGAGACTCATAGCATACTTTAGGTTGGTTGTAGGACTTAGGAGTAGAGTTTCCTGAGAGTACATGTAGGTGACTTTTCGCAGATGAGGATTAGAGGGACATGGGTAGATGCTAGCAGGTAGGTCTTACCCTCGACGTAGTTTTCCCAGACATAGCTCAGATTAGAACCTTGCGATACTCTAGAGTATCTGCTTGACCAACCCAATAGGCCCTTAGGGGTGACCTAGGGTTTTTCCGCCGAGTTAGCAGTAGGGATCAGAACAGAAGAGAAGGATGATGGTCATGTCAGAACAGGCACAGACAGCTTAGAAACAGAATGTTGATATTGATAGCATCACAAGCAGAACCCGCCATGACGGCGCAGCTATAGCAAGTGAGGATGTACATGACTATCGAAGAGTAGAGGATACAACTGGTGTGTATCTAGCTTCCAGGTATTAGTTCAGTAGAACCTCCTTGAGTTGAAATTTCGAGGACGAAATTTTTATAAGGAGGGAAGATTGTAAAACCCACGATTCGAGTCAGGGTTTTATATTCAGAACCGGTCAGTTCGACTGTTATTTTCGAGTCGAGTCAGTTTCAGAACACGTGTACTGAGCCGACGCCAGTCGCGTGTATGAGCTATGAGGGTCATGCGTACCCAAGTATATGATGATAACGTCATGAACACAGCAGAACAGAATGAGTTATCAGAATATATGAGAGTATGCCAGTTGTTCTTTTTATTTTTATATATAGTGGATCGTAGAATTAGTTTTAGGCCGTTTACCGCGTTAGGACGCGTTACGGGTAGTTTGGGTGGGTTGATAGTTCTAGAGCATATCATTATGATGTTTTGGTGTTTGTTTGATTTTACGGGATTTTTCCCAATTTTTATGAATTTTTTAGGATTTAATACGACTTAGTTATTATACTTGACTCGAGCCGGAGACGAGTCAAGTCTTATTTATGAAATTGCCACCCAGTTATTTTCTCCCCTCCCGACATCTTCTTCCCAAACCCTTGCCCCGATGCCACCCCCGTGCAGCATCGCCGCCGCTGCCGTCGACGCCGGCCTGGTCGCCGATCATCGCCGCCTAGCCCCACCACGGCGTTGCCGTGCCGCCCCGACCAGCCCGGCCGCTGCCAGGCCGCCGTGACGCCGGAATCGCCTCGCCTAGCGCCGCAGCTACATTTCGGTCGTGTCGCCAATTCCGCCGCCGGCAACCATCGCCGCCACGATCAGGTGGTCGCCTCAGCACCATCGACCGCCCAGTGACCTTCCCCGACCGGAACGGAGGCCAGCGCCGCCCATCCCGGCCGGATCTCCACACCACCACGGCCAGCCTCTGTTTTAGCCATTTTCCGGCGAGCCACCGCCTCGGCCAACCATGTCGACATCGTGGACGTGTCGGGCTCGCCGAGCTGGTTCCAATGGTACCCTATATGACCCCTATCCAGCTAGTAGACGCCGTCGGCAATTGTTGCCGGAAAACCGCCGGAAGGCTGCCGGAAAACCACTGAAACCGCCGGAAAACCGCCGAACCCGCGAAAATTGGATTCGCTGGAATTCGCCGGATCTTCCAAGGAGTTCATCCAGTCGATCCCGATCGAATGTCGGACGCCGATGAGCGCCGAATTCGAGCTCCGAGACGCGCGACGGAACCCTAGCCGTCGCCGATTGCCGACGACGTGAGGTATAATTACCTCCGAATTTATAATTTAAACTTGATGATTGTTAGCACAACATGCTAGGGTTGGTTTATTGATGTGATTAATGCTTAATTATGGATGAAACGATGAGTTGCATGATGAGATTAAGTGTGAATGAAGAGTAAGTGATCTAATGAGGTAGATCGAGTCCGAACATGATAAGTGACCACGATGTAACTTAGAAAAGCACAATAAAATTGGTATGAATAGGATGAGTTAGAATTACTTTCATATTTATGATTATTTTACTGTTGATGGATGTGGTTTGATTATGTGAGTGTGTTGATTATATGACGAGTTTGATGCATCATTTAGTTAGCGGGCGTTAGTATTTAGTTTTGATGTGTAGGTACAAAGTAGGAGCTTGCCGCCTAGGCGCGATGACACACTTATAGCTTCTACCTAGTCTGTAAAACCCACGATTCGAGTCAGGGTTTTATATTCAGAACCGGTCGGTTTGACCGTTATTTTCGAGTCGAGTCAGTTTCAGAACACGTGTACTGAGCCGACGCCGGTCTCGTGTATGAGCCATGAGGGTCATGTGTACACAAGTATATGATGATAATGTCATGAACACAGCAGAAAAGAATGAGTTATCAGAATATATGAGAGTATGCAGTTCATTTTTTTATTATGATATATAATGGATCGTAGAATTAGTTTTAGGCCGTTACCCGCGTTAAGATGCGTTATGGGCATTTTGGGTGGGTTGATAGTTCTAGAGCATATCATTATGATTTTTTGGTGTTGTTTGATTTTATGGGATTTTTCCCATATTTTTTGGAATTTTTTTACGACTTAAATATTATTTTTGACTCGAGTCGGAGACGAGTCAAGTAATATTTACAACTTTGCCACCACACACCCCCGCACCCTTCTTTTCTTCCCCAAACCCTCGCCCGCGCCGCCCCTGTTTGCGCGCCACCACCGCCAGCGCCGCCGATCGACGCCGCCCAGCCCGGCCACGGCATCGCCTTGCCGCCCCGACCAGGTCCGGCCACCATCGGACCGCCGCGACGCCAGGAAGCCACGCCGCGACACCGCGTCAGCGTTGTACTTCCGTCACCGATTCCGCCACCGGTGACCAGCGCCGCCGCGATCGGTCGGTCGCCTCGGCACCCTCGATCCCTCAACCGCCTTTCCCGACCGGAGCGGAGGCCATCGCCGGCCTGGCCGGCCGGATTTAGCGACCCATCGCCGCCGCTCTGTTTTATGCATTTTCCGGCGAGCTGCCACCTCCGTTGGCCGCGTCGACATCATAGATGAGTCAGGCTCGCCGAGCCGGTTCCGAGGGTACCCAACACGACCACTTTCTGGCCAGTAGACGCCGCCGGTGATTGTCGCCGGAAAACCACCCGAAGTCGCCGGAAAACCGCTAGCAGCTGCCGGAAAACCGGAATTTCTAGATTTCATTGAAATGCACCGGATCTTCCGCGGGGCTCACCCAGTCGAGCCCGATCGAGCTTTGGACGCCGATGAGCGCCGAATTTGAGCTCCGAGACACGCGACGAAACCCTAGCCGTCGCCGATTGCCGACTACGTGAGGTATAATTACCTCCGATTGAGTTATTTAAAATTGATTATGATTGTTAGTATAACATGCTAGAATTGAATAATTGTCATGATAAATGTATGAGTATGAGTGTAGTGATGATTGCATGATGCAATTAATTGAGAATGAATAGTGAGTGATCTAATGAGGTAGATCGAGTTGAGCATGCTAATCGAGTAATGTAACTTAGGAAAAATACAATAAAATTGGTAGGAATAGGATGAGTAGAATTATTTTCATATTTATGATTATTGATTGTGATTGATGTTTATTGAGTTTGATGCATCATTTAGTTAGCGGGCGTTAGTAGTTAGTCTTGATGCGTAGGTACGCGAGTAGAGCTCGCAGCGCCTTGGAGCTTCTACCAGGTCCGTTTAGGACTCGTCTGTTTTACTCTTTCTATTGTATGTTTGTTTTAATGCCTACAGGACGAGTTAAGTGGCGCTTTATCGGATCCCACTTAACTCAGGCCATTTAACCGAATAGTTTTCTGGATTAATAACCCCTCGAGGATGAGATCCCTCGAGGATGATTTTGAAAACAAGATCCACCACAAGTTGCCTTCGGGCCTATTATATAAATCCCTACCCAAGCCCTATATATATGTAGTTTTCGCGTTTCAGTGAGACGAGGGATGGAGAAATCGACTGCACGTACCATGCAGAGGATGCCGTGACAGTCAAAGCGGGCTCTGGATTAGTGCCAGCAGACTGTTCCATTCCCGAGGGATCCTGACAACTCCGCGTTTGAGTTCCTCACACCCGAAGAACGTGGAGGTATACGGGTACTGTTTAGTACAGTGCATGTCCGGACTTGTGGTTCAAAGGGTACTAAAGGCGACTGCCTGAGAGTACTCGGCCTTCGTGCTCAAGGCCAGGAGAAATATGGAGGTACGGAGAGGGCTTAGGATAAAGTTTCACGAGAAGTACTGAAAAGGAAGTGCCGAGAGCGGCACAGTACCAGCAGCAGATCAGTAAGTTCGGGATGCTACCGGGTCTGCAGCCCAGTGGCTCCTCAGTAGTGCCCTTCAGAGTGTTCACGTGGAGTATATGATGTTTTCTTTCATATGAGAGTTTGCTCTCATAGCCAGCTTGTTATAGCTATTTTATTTTCCAGACCAGTAACACTTGTTACTGACGTGTTTTTATACTATATGTAGGTAATAATCACGAGTTGGAGGAGCCAGCTTGGACGGAGGAGCAATGAGGTCTTGTGCACACACATGTTAGATTTCTGAATGTTTAATATTGTATTGTTATGTTATTATATTGTGAATGACATTTTCAAATGCATGAGACATGATAGAATGTGGACATGATCAGAGATGCGCAGCGGAAGCATGGTGGGTTGAAACCCCAGCTTCAAAATGAATTCATAATATGTTAGATTTTGTGTGAATGAAATCATGGATGCATGTGTGTGTGTATATATATATATATATATATATATATATATATATATATATATATATATATATTATTTCGACAGGGTGGGCCCATAATTGCACTTTTGGGGGAGACCCTGACAGTTTTATTTCAGGATTTTTACCGTAATTGTAACGATGTGAAAATTGGTTGCATGTCATCCATGTAGTATCTTGTTAGGGTTTTATACATTCATACATACATGTAGCAAGTTGGATTTTCATCTTAAGACACCGAGATTGGATCCGCACGAGTTAGGTTCGGGTTAGCCGACCTAACCGGGGCCTGTAACATGCCGGTTTGGTTCACGAGTGTGAACCGGATTTGGGGTGTTACATAGTCCACTCAGGACTCGACTCTATTTTATGTCTTTCTATTGTATGTTTATCTTATCAATTGCAGGATGAGTTAAGTGGCGTTTTATTGGATCCCACTTAACTCGGGCCATCTAGCCGAACAGATTTCTGAATTTAAAAACCCCGCGAGGATGAGATCCCTCGAGGATGATTTCGAAAACAAGATCCACCACAAGTTGCCTTCGGGCCTATTATATAAATCCCTACCCAGCCCTATATATATATATATATAGTTTTCGCATTTTCAGTGAGACGAGAGATGGAGAAACCGATTGCACGTACCATGAGCGGATGTCGTGATAGTCAAAGCGGGGTCGGGATTAATGCCAGTGGACTGTTCTATTCTTGAGGGATCTTGACAACTCCGCGTTTGAGTTCCTCACACACAGAGAACGTGGAGGGTTACAGTTACTGTTTAGTACAGCGCATGTCTAGACTTGTGGTTTAAAGGGTATTAAAGGCGACTGCCTGAGAGTACTCGGCCTTCGTGCTCAAGGCCAAGAGAAATATGGAGGTAAGGAGAGGGCTTAGGATAAAGTTTTACATGAAGTACTGAAAAAGAAGTGCCGAGAGCGGCACAGTACCAGCAGTAGATAAGTAAGTTCGGGATGCTACCGGGTCTGCAGCCCAATGGCTCCTCAGTAGTGCCCTTCAGAGTGTTCATGAGGAGTATATGATGTTTTCTTTTATATGAGAGTTTTCTGACATAGCCAGCTTGTTATAGTTATATTATTTTCCAGACCAGTAACACTTGTTACTGACATGTTTTTATACTATATGTAGGTAATAATCATGAGTTAGAGGAGCCAGCTTGGACGGAGAAACATTGTTGTCGCTTGCACACATGTCAGTCGATAGAGTGGTTAATACTTTATTTATGATAGCTATTATATTGTGAATGATGTGAAATGCTAAGACATGATAGGATATGATTAAATGAAATGATATGATGTTATGACATGATGACAAGAGGAGAGATGTGATTAGAGTGCGCTGTAGAAGTGTGGCCCAAGTTCTATAATGAATATACAGTATATTAGATTATGTGAATGAAAATTTTCATATATGCATATATATTGGTATATATTGTTTTGACAGCGTGGACCCTAATTGCACTTTTAGGGGAGACTCTGTCTGTTTTATTTTACAATTTTTATTGAGTTTAATCGTAATTGTATTGGTGTGTGCTTGAATTGCCTGTCATTCATGTAGTACCATATTAGATTGTGCATTCATCAATGTATTGCGAGTTGTATCTTCATCTTAAGTTGCCGAGATTGGATCCGCATGAGTTAGGTTCAGGTTAGCTGACCTAACCGGGCTTGTAACATGCCGGTTCAGTTTACGAGCGTGAACCGAATTTTGGGTGTTACATTAGTAAACATATAAATAATTAAATAATTAAATAAAAACAAATAATCAAATAAATCCATTGATACATAAATGACTAATAATAATTAATCATGAAGAATATTAATATAAATATTAAATATATGAACATACACCTAAATACATATAAATAATAATACGAGTAAGAAATAATTAATAATCAATCAATTAAATAAATAAACTAAGATAAACATTAACAAAAATAATATCTATGAATATATACACTATCAATAACAATAATTAGTCACATAATCATTCATCATAATCAACAAATATATAAATAATATGAAATGAATAATCATGTTTAAATAAATAAATAAATAAAATAATTAATAAATAATAAATAAAGAACAATATTAATAACATCCAAGCATGCTACACAATGTAAATATGCATCTAAACTAATCTAAATGTTCTCGAATTACCAATAACGGTCGATAATATGCTAAACCGGACCGAACCGAGCTGAACCAGACCAAACTTAGCTAAACCAACTCTGTCTGGGTTAACTGGAAAACTGGGCTGGGTTGATTGGGTGGACATGAACTGGACTAATGGACATGGACACGGGCTCGGACTAGCGGACTCAAGCATGGCCAGGTGGACGCGAACGTGGATGACAGATGCGGTCATGGGCAAACAGGCTGAACGGAGGGCGGCGATGCCCGTTGCTGGAAAATGCTGACGGTGGCACAGCTCGGTTCTCCGCAGTCGGGATCGATGGAGGGGACGACGGGGAATGTAATACCTGTGACAACCGGCAAGGTTAAACCATTAGCTGGCCAGAAAGAAATGGCGGGTGTGGCGATGTCGTCGGTGGCAATTGTGGCTGCAGCGATGGTCATGGGTAGTCTCAAAATGAAGATCACTCCATAATGAAGCTGTGTGGGTGGTCAGATTGGCTGGAGGTGGCTCGCCGCCTCAGAAAATGACCTGAAAGGGTGGCAGAGATGGCGGCAGTGGCAGCAAAAATTGACAGCAAGAATGCCATTGCCGGCGGTGATTGCGGCAGAGCCGGTGGTGATTGTGGGTACAAATTGACAGCCAGCTGCAAGTGGTCATGGTAGTACCGATCTGGTGGCTGGGGGCAGCGGAGACTCTCTGGCGGTGAGGTGAAGTGGCGGTGGTGCTATGGCTGTGCAGCTCTAAAATGTGGGAAATCTCTGGAGATCAAATAGAGTATATGGCTTAGATTTTGCCACATGGCACGATTGGAGCGCTCAACAACTCGTAGTCCAATGGGACCCACCTAGGGTATATACAATATACATACGGATAGAAAGCTCAGATCAAGACCATCTAAAGTCGAAACTAATTCAAGTCATAAAATTGACCCTATAGGGAGGAATTAAGGCAAGAAGTGTAAATGGGCCTTGAAACCTTAAATGCAATCGAGCTGGGCCCACAGGGCACAATCCGATGTTCCGTAATCCCTATGATGCATGCAACGATACACCGTGAAAATCCCAAACTTGTACTAAACATTACGATGGCCTAGATCTCGGCCTAAAATCCTGGCTAACTCATAAAAATTATATGTATACCTCGTGTATACATTGATAACTCATTCTCTACAATATCATAACTGAAATTGTCATCTGCATGTCAGACATACTCAGCCTGCATAATATGCTCATTTGGCCATTTGGACCTTATACTAATATTCTTTAAATTGTTCTGGCTCAAGCTCGCTCGAACCAACTCGAGACTGACCCGAACCAGGCAAACTACAAGTGGGTAAAACCCTTACTCGTAGTTAGGGTTTTACATTGCCTCCCTCCATCAACAAGCGATGCTTCCTACTTATTTTCCATTATCCACTTTGTACCGCATGTGCTTTACTTAGTATTCCTAAAAGGGGAGAGATTGAAGAGGTGACCTTGATTTAGATCAATATGGAATTTGAGAAAAGAACACTCGAGGACTTTTGATATTTTGTCATTATAAAAAAGGGAATGAATAAAGAGCCATTTAATTTCACTAGGCCCACTTGGCAAGACCTGGACGGCCACGTCAGTCCTAGCATTGGCCAACCAATTTCAGGACATTTTCTCCCATATTTTCACAATATTTTGGCTATTAGTGCCACTTCCACTTCAGCTCATGGCTAGTGAGTCTCTGGTCCTCCTTCGGCCACCGTGCTGGTATAATTGTTACCGCCTCATGGCTGGCTATCGACCCATACCCATCACCACCACCAGCGCCAGCGCCATCTTTTGAGGCATTTTTCGACACTGATGACCCTCCTACAGCGAACCCGACCACCTAAATAGCTTCCCCTTGCCGAGATCTTTCATTTTTGACCAGCCTTGATGTCCGCCGTGGCTGCGATCACCACCGGCGACTAGCACTTTCCCAACAGCAATTTTCAACTCTTTCTAGCCGTTCTCTAGAAAGTCACCAATGGGACAACATCAATACCACCTTAGACACATTACCCTTACCGAGGCCGACCTTTTGAGATTGACCCCAACCCTGTGTGGGCACGATCACCACCAATAACGTTGCCACTTCCAAGGTCTATTCCTTGCTTTCTGGCATTTTTCATGCCAACCGGTGGCTGGACTCCGTCACTCACCACCACCACCACGTCCCCCATCACCTAGGCTATCGTTCAGGACAGGCACTGACTGGCTTCCCGCTGTTATCAATTTTCGGAGATGTGCACTACCAGCAACCGTTGGGCCCATCTACTCGACTCAGTCTTGTCCACGTCCATTTACCCAATCAATCGTAACCATGTCCACCTAGCTATCGACCTTGTTTTCCTATTTGTGTCCACCCATCCTATCCTACCATTTTAGTTAACCTGGACTGAGTGGATTCGGCCTAAATTGGTTCGTTTCAGCCCTGTTGACTTGAGTCGCCTGTGTTGACTCAACTTACCTTTTTCAGCTGTGTCTGACACGTTTCTCGATTGTTTTCATTATTTCTAGACTCCATACATTAGTTTAGATGTATATTCACATTATTTAGAATATTTTGATGTTACGAGTGTTTTTCTTTATTATTTATTTATTTAATTATTTATTATTGTTTATTCTACTTATTTATGTATTTGCCGATTATGACAAATGCTTGTATAATTAATTATTATCATTGATGATATATTTACTTATTAATATTAATCTTATTCATGTTTATTAAATTTTATTTATTTTTCGCTCACGCATTGTTATTATTTATTTATGCTGAATTATATATTCATGTATTTGATAGCTATACTATTATTCTTCATGATTATTAATATTAACAATTAATGAATTTATTAATTTATTTATTTATTATTTAATCACATATGTGTTGATATTTACTCGTGTTTGGTAGTATATTTAGTTAGTGTTAATTATATTATTATTATTACTCAATGTTTATTACTTTTCTTGATGTTACTTGTTCACTATTATTTTTAGTATTGTTCTTTTATTCATTTGAATTATTTATTTATTTATTGCTTTCACGTGCCACATTTTGCATGCCAGGTGTTTAGTTGTAGATTTGTTCTGCATTATCCTTGCTGTGATATTATCATTGATTGATTTCAGGATGCTATTGAGTTTGCAGATTGATGGCTCCTCAATAAATGCCCTTTTAGAGTTCACTTGGAGAATATATATATATATATATATATATATATATATATATATATATATATATAATTTTGCTTCTTCATGGAATATCAGATTCCACTTGCTAATTTGTACTAGTTATTTTCTAAACTAGTAACACTCGTTACTAATGTTTTTCTAATTATATATGTAGGTCATGTATTCCTATGTTGGTTCAGCTTTGGTGGAAGAACAGATAGATGATACACACATTTGTGCTCAACGCACCATTGTTTTCTTCTATGTTTTATATATGTTTGATGTATTTTCATGTATATTTAGTAATGTCTTCTATTCTCGAGATGCTGAGAGGGCTGTGTCTTTAACAAGTCCCAATATTTCGAAGTCTAATCAATTCAACTTAGCAGATGGACCCATGCTACAGATGTCTATGTCATGATAATTTCTTCATAACCCTCGATAAACTATAACATTGTGTAAGTATTATTTCATCTATGTTTTATATTAATATCAAAATTCATAGGTGTCAACCCATAATCTTTATACATCTTTTTAGAAGATTGAGCCTTAGGGTCACTTGAGCTAATATGAAGCAATGCTTCCCTAATTCTAAAAATATAATCATCAACTTTCTTAATGCCTTCTTGAACGACCAAGTTATTAATATGTGCACTAAATTGATACGAAAAGTTTTAGGAAAAGATAACCTAGTTTATCAAACAATACAATCAACCATCTTATTATTATTTAAAGGATCATCTAATGAAAATTTTCTAAAAACAAAGTTGCCATATTAGAACCCGTGTTCTAATAACTTAAAACTGATAAGATGCTTTTGCAAAATTCAATTTTTATCAATAAAATGTGCAACAAGACAAGGATATCCAAGATGCTGACGACCCTCACGACTTGTCCATATGTCTGTTGTGAAAGATACAAAACCTTTTATGGGATACGAAAGTCTGAAAATTGAAAATAAAATATCATCATAATCCTTAATAAGAACACCTCAATTGATATTCGGAGGGAACAGAACATAACCGGGAATAAGAAATTGTGCATACTTAATAAAAAATGGATTTTTGGAAAAAAGAAAAAGGTAAGTATGTGCAAATAATCATTTTCATTATTTTTAATTTATTAAGTTCAAGATCAAAAGGTACATATATAGGAAGGCATGTTGACTCCAATAGTGCTTACCATAGTGGACAATTTACCTCGTGTAGTTAGAGTAGTAGGACAATACTTACGTAGGGCTCTCAGATCCTTTGTTACTTCGTTGTGGACCCTCTCAAAATGGTCATAAACCCTCCAAAACCCCATATTGTTTCCGCTTTACCTTGATCTTCTTGCTTGATGGGTGATCAGCTTGGGTTGCATTTGCTTGTTCCATAGCTTCCCTCCTAAAGAAGATCATGACAGCCTCTGCTTCTATGTCATCACCGTGATCCATCTCATAGACTTCTCTATTGCTAAAGTAAATATTTTCGAGTTCATAATGAGAGTGTGCCTTTGTGGGCAAAACTTAAAAGCTCAAGCATGAGGAAGAATATAGAAGAGAAAAGAGATCGAGGCTTGGAGAGTTCGAAGAGAGTTAAAGGCTTGGAGAGTTAGAAACGTTGAGTGCTTGGAGAGAATTAGTGTAAAACCCTGAAAAAAATTAGGTTGTTTTATTTAGGACTTTATAAATCCTAGAACGAATCATCAATATTATTTAATTAAGTTAATTCTTATGAATCAATATCATAAATTATCAATTATTACCTTTAGAGTATCGGTCCAGTAGTATTTGTGAATGGTTTTAAATAAGTTTTATTTATTGAATTTTTGGGATTGGGATTTGTGAGTGTGATTTGATAGTTATTCATATTAACTTATTAGTTAATTTTTTACTTTTCATTATCACACTAATAGTTGGTATTTAATATAATTATGTGTGATTATGTTCTATAAAATTAAAATATAGTGACTTTTTGAATTTCACACATATTATTTTATATAAATGAGAATTCTATTGATGGTAAATAAAACATCAACTTGATAGTTTGTGAGCACATTTAGCTCAGAGAGGGAAGGCTTTAGAGAAGTTTAATTTATATTAGGATCGTGTGTCATAGTTGCAGGTGGCTCATCACAATTCCAGGTCCGTATAATTACTCTAAATGTTATATATTTCTATTTGGCAACCTTTGTCGGCTTGAGACCACATTCGACCACCATGCACCGAGTGCAACAGTAGTCAAAGAATCAACTCAGTCTGACACGGGGCCGCACCTTTAAAATTTTTGAAAGATTAAATACCTGCCCCCATGCAGAAAGGGTGAGTCAATGATAAATATCGGTAACTACAGACTGTGGACCATGTAACGTGTACACACATACATGGGATTGTAGCTGGATGGGGCAGCCACCCCTCTTAATATAGTAAGAGCTTAACATAGGCTCATCATCACTAAAGGGTTTAATTAATGATGTTGTGGAATATATTAACCTATTTCTTGTAATTATACGACTTAGTGTTTTTATTACAAATGCAGAATTGCCTCTGCAGGTGTGAGCATGGAAGGATGGGTAGAGTCAGGATAATTGGAGGACTCTATTATTAGACTTTTGAATTTTTTTTCTTATTTGTTATTATCCTTTTAAATTGTTTGTATGGTAGTGGGATTTTGGTTCGGTTCATGGGGCTTAATTATTTCGAGCATTTGTTATTTTAAATTTTATGTCATGAGTTTATTTAAAATCTTAAAAATTAGTAGAAAATTAATTTATGAAACACTTAGTTTCATATAGTAACACTTTGCTCGTGGCTCGGAACAGTCGGGTCGTTACAGGTAGTATCAGAGTTGTGTTTCCTACGAACCATGCTAATCAATCCTTACCTTGTTGAAAGTCTAAGAGTCCCAAGGGTAAATTATTTTTTATATATAAGCATTGATCGTTCTTTTATGGAATTAATTGTCATTGTTTAAGATGGTAAGTATTTATGGGTGTGTACAAAATGAGTTGTGGATGAATGTCAACAATGAGAGTTAATGTTAAAAGACTACTTTTGACAACTTTCTAAGGGTGTAGGGACTAGAGGAGTGTCCAATTAAGTTGTTGTGGATAAAATAATGTCTAAAACCTTAAAGATTGCTTAAGGTTTGGAAGATATGAATGGTAAGGACAAGATTGGACTAGCCTAAGAGTAAAATGTGCCAGATTGGGAGGTTGGTGTAGCAATGATATTAGGTAGTTCAAGAAATTTCCTCCTAGATAAAAATTATCTCAATACGGTGTAAAAATAAATTGTAAAAAATAAAGAAAAATGACCATTAGATGATATGAAAATTAATATAATTGTTAAATAATTAGAAAATAATGTGGAAGAAATTGATAGGACACTTTATATCATGCATTATGCATAACTATGTACCTTTTTATTGCAAAAAATAAAAATAAATGTAAGAAGAAATAGACAAAGTAACACCGATACTATTAATAGTGAGGGGATGTTTTGAAGAGTTGAAAATTAAAAATTTCCTTGGTTGGGATTGAGGTGACGACTTCTAGATCCAAAACAAGTTGTAAGTCGAACGACGAATTAAAAGGGAACCTTTAGAAGGAATATGAGACCTTGAGGTATGGCGTAGGTAATTGATTTATGGAAACATATCTCTAGCATATTAACAAGCTTCTATTGAGTTAGAGGACATTTTAGAAGTGTGTTAAAGTATAACACCGGTATGGAACAGTGTGTCACTTATGTGTCATGCTTGGTGCACATGAAACTTAACCAATGAGCGTATATGGATGCACAATCGGGGGTGTTATCTAGATAGTATGGATGGTATGAGACACTTGTGCGATCTAGATGATAGTGTTATGGGATAGTGTGCCCCACTTTAGTTATGCATATGAGTGACAATGCTTAAATAAAAGAAAATGCACCGATGAATTATAGCTTGCTATGTGGCAAGATATGAGTTTATTGAAAATAAAAACTCCAATGAAGCATAGAGATACATATAGAGTCATTAAAAATTACTACTCAAATGCAATAGAGGATCAATTTTTGAAGTGTCCTCAAACAATTTTGCTTTAAGATGTAGAAGTAGTGAAGAAGTAGATCAAATTGATTCATGTGATCAACCATCACAAAGTAGAAGTGGAAAGAAAATGATAAATTGTGATTTTTCTAAAATGAACTTTTATAGAAAAATATGAAGATATTTAAACTAACTTCTATAGAGCTAGATACAAGTATACCAATGCATAATGGAAGAAATGTGTAAGATAGGATAAGAAAGAAGTTAGATGAATGAGTAATTTTCTCCATATAACCTTATTATATTTTTGCAAACAAAAAATTCTCAAGCTGGGGAGATTGTAAAACCCTAACTTTTCTCCTGATGACCCTATTACACTTTTGAGGACAAAAATTGCCAAGCTGGGGAGATTGTAAAGCCTCAATTTTTCTCCTATCCTAAGCCGAGGAGATTGTAAAACCCTGAAAATAATTAGGTTGTGTTATTTAAGATTTTATAAATCTTAGAACGAATTATAAATATTATTTAATTAAATTAATTCTTAAGAATCAATATTAAAAATTATAAATTACTAACTTTTAGAGTATCGGTAAAGTGATATTTATGGATGGTTTTAAATAAATTTTATTTATTGAATTTTGGGATTGGGATTTGTAAGTGCGATTTGACACCTATTTGTATTAACTTAATAGTCAATTTTTGACTTTCGTTATCACACTAATGGTTGGTATTTAATATAGTTATGTGTGATTATGCTTTATATCAAATTTAATATAGTGACTTCTTAAATTTCACGCATATTCTTCAATATTACGGAGATTCTCGTTGATGGTAAATAAAATATCAACTTGATGGTTCGTGAGCACATTTGATTCACAAAGAGAGAAGTTTAATTCATATTAGGATTGCGTGTTGTAGTTGTGGATGCCTCATCACAATTCCAGGTCCGTATAATTACTTGAAATGTTATATATTCTTATTTAGGCAGCCTTGATTTGCCTGAGTCCACATTCGACTCACCATGCGCTGAGCGCAACTAGAGTCAAAGAAGAAAGTCAGTTGACACGGGCCGCACCTTTAAAATTCTTGAAAGATTAAATACATGCCCCCATGCTAAAGGGGTGACAGGGTGCAGTGGCGCAAGATGACTCATTATGCACTTGTGATACTAAGAGGGTGGTTAATGGCAAATATAGGTAACTACATGCCGTGGGCCATGTAGCGTGTGTGCATATACATGAGATTGTAGCTGGATGGGGTGGCCACCCCTCCCGATATAGTAAGAGGTTGACATAGGTTCATAATCACTAAAAGGTTTAATTAATGATGTTGAAGAATATATTAACTTGTTTCTTGTAATTATATGACGTAGTGTTTTTATCATTAACGCGGAATTGCCTCCTTAGGTGTGGGCATGGAAGGACAGGTATAGTCTGGATAGCTAAAGGACTCTGTTATTAGACTTTTGAATTTTTTTCTTATTTGTTATTATACTTTTAGATTATTTGCATGGTAGTGGATTTCGGTTAGGTTCATGGGGCTTAAATTTTTCCGAGCATTTGTTATATTAAATTTTATGCCATGGGTTTATCTAAAATCTCAAAAATTAATAGAAAATTAATTTATGAGATACCTAGTTTCATACAGTAACACTTAGCTCGTGGCTCGGAACGGGTGGGTCGTTACAGTTAAAGACTTGGAGAATTGGGTAGGTTGTGGATATGTGAATGAGGATTGTTGCACTCATCCATATTTGTAAAACCCCTGACTCGAGTCAGAGTTTTACATTTGCGAACCAGTTAGTTCGAGTCAAATCAGTTTTATTTACCACGTGCTGAGTCGATGTCTAGCTGTGAGTTATAAGCGATGAGGGTTAGGTGTACCTGAATATATGATGATAACGTTAGAAAGATGGTGAGAAATGAGTTATCAGAATATAAGAAAGTATGAAGTATAATTTGTTCTATGTATTTGATCATAAAAATATTTTTAGGCCGAATAGCGCATTAGGACACGTTATAGGGCAGTTTAGGTGGGCTATTAGTTATAGAACATGTCATTGTGATGTTTTGGTGCGTATTATATTTTAAGGAATTTCCCTATTTTTCTGGGTTTTTCTACGATTTATTACGAGTTAGTTATTATTTTTTACTTGAATAGGTGTCGAGTCAAGTTTTATTTACTATATTGCCACCGAACAATTTCGTGTCCCTCCCGACACTTTCTTCACCTCCAAACCCTATCCCCCAATGCCTCCCCCTATGCTTGTCTCTGCTGCAGCTGCCAATTGACGTTGCAGAGCTTTACCGTGCCACCCAGAGCGGCCCTAGCCACTGCCGTCCTCCACAATGCGAGAAAGCTACTGTGGTCACGCCACTCTCCGATCACTGATCTTGGCACCAGTGACCATCGCCGCCCCCAACCAGTCATGGCCTCCACGTTGCTGACCCTCCCATGACCTTTCCCGACTCGGGTGGAGCTTAGTGCCACCCACACCGGCTGGATCTCCACACCCCACCGGCCGCCCCTGTTTTTGCCATTTTTCGGTGAACTGGTGCCTCCGCCAACCACATTGATGCTGTAGACGCATCGAGCTTGGCAAGCTGGTGCCAACGGTACCCCATACCACCACTATCCCGCTAATAGCTGCCACCGGCAATAGTCACCAGAAAACCACTAGAAACTGCTTGAAAATCACCGAAAAACCGGATTCACAGGATTTTGCCAGATCTTATACTGAGCTTATCGAATCGAGCTTGATCAAACTTCAAATGCCATTGAGCACTGAATTCAAGTTCCGAAA
>JAURVB010008720.1:0-32419 GCA_033002965.1 Piper betle | reverse complement strand
TGGAATTGAATTTATGGAACTGAGGCTATAAATAGGGAGGTTATGGTCCTGAATTCATATCTGGTTTTCGTTCTGGTATCCATTGTCCAGAACTTTGGTTTAGAAAACTAGTCTATGAATTTGGAAGATCCAAAACCTAAGTGATCAAGACTCTGATTTCTTTATGGCTTCAGGTACGCTTCCGCTATTTTGTTTATCTAGTTTATTTACTCGATAATTTGATATGAAATCTAATAAAGTCTATCACGAGACCCTTGCGGACGCCATGACTGTGCTGATTCGGATCATCGGCGCCGCCAAGGAGTCGCTGCGAAGATTCTGATCCGGGGCGAGTATGACGAGTACCCGGACGAGCAGAACATGCACTGCACCGCCCGGCTGGCCGACATGCTGGACGAGTACGTGAAGGAGCTCCGGTCGAAGTCGGCCGCCGAGGTGACCACCTCCGCCCACAAGTTCCTGATGGAGGAGATCGGTGCTTTGGAGGAGTCGAAGGGGTTCGGCCTCCCCAACTTCCTCCCCGCTCCGCCTTCATCACTCTGCTCCAGAGAAAAGTGAGCAGCATCGCCGCTACCCCGGTCGACTTCATCAACAAGGTGTGGGCGTACATCGAAGACGTCGTCGTGCGCGTTCTCATGCAGCACTCCCACATGTACCCCCAGCTCCAACCCTCCACCAAGCGATCGGTCTGCCACCTTTTCGTCAAGCTCCGGGACAGGTCCCAAGAGAGGATCAGAGAGATGGTGGAGATGGAGAAGCTGTCCGACTATACCAGCAACCCGGAGTACATGCAGGCCTGGACTGAGCTCATGGCCGACGAGAGGCACTTCATGGGCGTGATCGAAGACCGCAAGTTCACCCGGGTGAAGATCCGCGGCTTCGGCGAGGTGGACATCGCGCACCTCGTCGAGCACTCGTCTGCTGTGCAGCAGGCCTTCGACATGAAGATGAGGATTACGGCGTATTGGAGGATAGTGATAATCAGGTTGGTGGACTCCATATCGCTGCACCTGCTCTACAGCGTGAAGAAGCTGATCAACGAGGATATGGAGGGGAGCTGGTGGAGGAGGTGTTGAGCGCCAAGAAGGGTGGGATCGAGCGGCTGCTCGAGGAGTCGCCGTCGACGGCGAGGAAGAGGGATAAGCTCAAGAGGAGCATCGAGGTGCTCAAGGAGGCGAACGATGTGGTGTCTCTAATCATCGACAAGATTGCTGCTCTTGGTGACGACGACGTCTACGACACAGAACCACCGCGCCCGAGGGATATTTGAGATGCTCATCAGTTGTTTTGCTTCATGCTATAATATAATTTATTATTATTATTAGTATGACTGTTATGTTATTCTGAAACTTATTAAGGTTCTTAATTTTAAAGTTTTATTTTTTATTACTATTATTATTATTATTGTTATTATATTATGATTATTATTTTGAAACTCATCGAAGTATCTTAATTTTAAAGTATCCGAAAAGGCAATGAGATGACTCGTATAATTGGATCTTAATCATAGATCAAGGCGAGGGACAGACCTACCGGATTGAAGAAGAGCACCTTGCTTTGTCACAGCAAGTTTGACACCGCATGCATATCACTACACAACGCTTGTGCGATAAGTGCATGCAATGTTATGTAATTGATTTAGGCTGCGATAAATGATACGGCATACAAGACAGAAAAATAAACATACTACACACTTCACTTACACGCTGAACGTGCCGAAAATGCAAAAAAATTTAATAAAACAAATAAGGATTTCAAAACAGAGATTTTAGTCTTTTTTATAAATTATATTTCTGAAATCACCCTTTAAGATATCGGGAACCGGAGAACCATGTTAATTTATACGAGACGTTTGACACACTAATCGAGGACAAAATTTCGATAAAATTATGAAAAATAATTTAGATTGCCGATTAACTTATTCAGACTTAAACCTTATGATAATTATGTTGTATCGACTTTGGAGTAGTAGAAGTTGAAAGATATTAGATCACATAGATCTAGCAAGCACAAATGGAGCTGTTTGAGATATCTAATCAAACCTCATGCCCATCCCGGTTAATTACGAGTTATTCTTATTAATTAGGATAATCTAATAATATTCAATTAAGTAGGATAATTAAGTAAATTATTATTTAGCTTAAGATTTCACATCACAACAAATTTATAGTCAAACGTAATTAGATTATCATTATTTTTTTTATTAATTTACTAATTTGGCACATAAAATGAGGTAACTTGCACGTTGTCCAAAACATACAAAGTTTTAATCTTTTTACTTTTTAACCGTTATTTGGTAAACTAGGTAGTAGATTTCACAATTTACGCCAATACAACTATTTTATTACATTTTATTCATAAAATAACAACCAAAATAATAAAAATTATATTTTATCATGCAATCGTTAAGAATTCAAGCAATCTAGATGATAAGATGAAAATCTAGCTATCTACATACAAAATCAAAGATTCTATATACAAACAATCATTGTCGTGAAAAAATGAACAGAAGTGAGAAGAGGGGTGACATACCTTGACCGGGGGAAAGGAACAGAGGGACGGGAGGAGGAATTGAGGCCAAGGAGGCAAGGAGGGGCTCACGGTGGCCAAGAAGGGCAGTAGTGATGACACCAGGCGGCAAGGCGAAGGGGACCAAGAAAGGGTTGCCAAGTGTGGTTTTAACTGCCACCTAAAAAGATGTCAGGGGCGTCCTTGTGCCCAGCCTAGCCATATGCATGCATGTGCCCCGATGCAAAGGCATCCCCAGGAAAGAAATAAGGCCCTTGAGTCGTGTTTATAAACTGTGATGGGAGAAAAATATAAGAAAGAAAAAGAAGAAGATAGGGAACAAGGAAGGGGAAAGAAAAGAAGGCCCGGAACAGCTTATAAACACGACTAAGGTTAGCAAGTACTCCCAAATTTATGTGACACGACTCTAATGCAACACGCAGTCCTCGGCTAAACTAAACAACTGAAAAACACGCACACAGGCTTGGCAATTGAGGGCGACCGGAACAAGTCAACGGATAGACACGCCTAATGCCCAAGCCCACAACTCCACATAAAAGATCCCACTAGTCCTGGACCGATCTCATGCTACCCGGATCAGGCTAAAAACAAACCAAGAAAATCGGGAGTAAAACACCAAACCAACAAGCCGGGTTTTACACATTTGACTCAACTTGAAGCAGGCGGAACAATTCTGAGCCTGAACAAATATCCCTCCTTTGCTACCCTCTACTCGGGGGCTAATAACAACAAATCAGAAAGAAAGCCTCCCCCTTTGCTTCATCCGCTACTTCCGCAATAATGATAAACCAAGAGACCTCTTTGATAGTTACTTTAATCTCTGCCTTCCATCCTAAAAACAAACCACCCGAAAAACCACCGCTAGATTGGACCACAAATTTATTAAATCCAAGTCTGTCACCAATCTGAGAGATGTCATTGACCTTAGATAAGAGGTAATATCAACTGCATACTGTCTAAGCATACTTTTAATGGCCCCACAAGTTGATTTATTACAAAGCCCCCAACAATTCCAATTCAAAATATGCATAGTATCTAGTGTGAATGGTAAACAAGCAAAGAAACTTGCTTTAATTTTAAATAAGGTGTAAGATAATTGCACGTGATGAGTTGTTGCAAGTTCTAGGTTCAGATTGCTAGAGGGAGTAGCCAATGGGTCAAGAAAAGAAGGAACGTCGACTTCATTTGACATCCAGAAAATGAAGAGTTTCTTGAGCCCACCAAAGAAATCCTTGGACAAGAGCTTCATCACAATTGTTTTGAACCACATCAACTGGCTTACCCAAAAGCGCAACAACAGTATCTAACACGATGATCCCATAATTCTCATCCACTACCAGGAGTTGAAGCTTACCAAAAGGATTCACAACTCTCAAGAGGAGACCCTCAACAAATGGAACATGTTTAACATCAGTATTGACCTTAAGGGTAACACGAATAGGAGAAACCCTATTTGAGCTGGGGAACTTAACTTGATGTAACTTTTCAACAAACTTCCATGGGAAAACCAATGCCTGGATTTGATGACAAATAGTGCATGACTCACTACAACCAGACAGGAACAACCAAGATGTAGCCATGGGATCCTTTTCAATTTTAAGATCCTTCCCTTCAATTTTGCGAGTTGTATTGCTTTCCCAACAAGACAATCAACAATATATTGAGCTTCAGGAGATTTCCTTCGAAAATTCTCCACTTTTGAAATTATATATATCACTGTCACACAAGGCTCTTCATGTACCACCATAGTCTGTTTTTAAGTCCACAGACCACGTTGCTGTAATCCAAACCCAAAAAGTCTGTTTTGCCTGACGAGCACACTTCCTTCACCCTCCTCAAATGTCTGCGCCTCCCATGCTTCTTCTCTTCGCCACCATCACTATTCCCCAAAAGTTGGGCAGAAAAATTTTTTCCTAGCATGTTCATGCAAATTGACTGACTGCACACTTCCCTCACGAACTAGTTCATGCTCGCTACCACAAGCATATTTTCCCATTGGCCTAAATTTCTTCCACCATGTGAACCTTGGACCCCTATCCATGGCCCTGAAATATCATCAACAGGATTCATCAGCTCATCCTCTTGTTGAATAGAAGGGACCCCTTATAATTACGACAAGCTGACATCAGTGTCCTATAAATCCACATACATGGCAAAAAATATGCATGCGTTCAATCTTAACATGCACTCCGACAATTCCCCCACGAGTAGACGACGATAGAGAGCCTTGACAAGAGGTTTATCCAATGGAAGTAGAACATAACCTCTCATATAATCGCGAAAAATTGACAATGACTGATCACGAGGCCATGGAACCACAAGCTCCAATTCACCCAAGAAGTTCGAGCCCCGCTTCACACTTAACCTTAGTGAATTAATCTCATCCAATTGAACCCAGCAAGGCAATCTTTCAAAATCCAACTGAGTAATAGGTGTTCACCCATTCCACCTTTGAGGTATTAGAACCGAGCCAAAGAAAGTATAAGCCAAGCCAAAAGAGAACATGTTCACAATCGACCCCCAATCTAAATGCAAGAAGAAGACGATTTTCAATAGCGAGAGAGATATCTAGATCGTATGGGGAAAGCAACCAAAAATACTGAAGAACCCTTCTGATAACCAGAAAGCCACACTCTGGCCAAGGCAGAAGAACCCGACCAGCATAGCCTGCCACCCATCATCAATATCATCTTGAACCTCCTGAGGAACAAACCCAATATTTGCATTCAAGTTCTTTGAAGCCATAAGGTCTAGGGCATTCTGTAGATCCTATGAAAGACCTTCAACATTATCAAGTTTAAGCGGTTTCAATGATGAAGAAGAAGCTATAATCACTCTCACACAATGTTCTCACACCGAAAAAAGGGACAACCACCGGGAGAGCATACCTTCCATCCTCACCCAGATAAACTCATCCCTCCTACCTAGAACCTAGAACAACTGCATCATCAAGTTAGTAGCTATAGCTCAACGTCCATTGCAAGAATAATCCTTCTAGCTACCACATTGAAAATCCAGTCTTTGATCAGCAGACGACAAGGAAATTATGAAAACTAGATACTCATGTCAATTGATATATATCCAAGACTAGCTCGGCCTTGCCACACTGTCCAAGCTTTTGCTTGCTAATCATTAGATTACACAATACTCATAGTTGATATGAGTATGCTCAAGAGCGAATGAAGAAACCAAAAACTCACGTCAACAGAAGCGCATGCTCCAAAAGTTAATAATCTATAGCGAAGTCTACTACCACTTTATCCGGTTGTAATTCAGAGAAATTGATAATGCTTACTAGAACAAACTCAACAGAAGGTACTAATAAAATCACTGTAGAAGGTGGGACTTTAAAAAATCCTAAACCCAAAACGCTAAAGTGGCGTCCATGCAAAATTTTTCAAAGGCACGCACACATTATGTAATGATGTATGGAAAGACAAGGAAATGCAAAGTTATACTCAAATCACAAATGTTCAATTCCACTCTCATGTTTACCTTGTTCGACCCCCAATCAAATGGCATAAAAAGTTTCCCTCCATAAGTAATTTCTTCAAACGAGCGCACATTGTGTGATGCAGGTTCATATATGTATTCAACTCGTAAGAACATCTACGTTAAGTTTAATGTATAATTGACATTAGATGGATCTGAGAGCGAATCATACTCTCTAATTAGACGCGTCGAAGTCCATTTACAGAACTCGTCATTCTAACTTGGTAACCCTCCTCTTTTTAATATTTAAATCCACAAGGAAGCCCATCCATAATTCAATATGCACCAATGCATTAATACAGCATGACATAAGAAAAGCTCCTCTTTTATAATAATTTTGAAGCTGCACAAGAAGCTCATCATAAGCTACTGAGAGTTGAAGTGCCCCTCCAACTTTTTAAACCACTCGTCTAATTATTTATAGAGCTTTTTACCATAAAATGGAGACTAGATTTCGATGTTACCCAATGTAGGGAAATTATGCCTAATTACTAAAACGGGAAAAATTTTAATAACGACGAGACTACCTTCTTGTTCAATTATAAGTTAAAAAAATTAAATTGACTTAATATAAAATTAATTTGTATTTAAAAATAAAAAATAATTTTATTTTTAAAAATATAATTTGCATTAGAAGGCCAACTGCAGGCACACGTAAAATCAGCCACCTCAAGCCATGGCCTAGATTTGGCAGCGTCCTGTGTGGTTGCCTTAGGCTACGGGGGCAGCCAAACCTAACAGCCACTAGCTGCCAAGTACCGACTAGACTATGACCAGCCCAAATGCCAAGGAGACTCTAGACGCCCATAGGCCTGAGGCCAATGTGACCGTCCATGGCTAGGAGCCCCACGGATCGAGGGCAGCCAAAGGGCGACCAGTGGCCATTACCAACGGCAACATAATCAGCATAATTTTTAGATAAAAAACATTTAGTTATTTTTTATTTAAGTGAGAACATTCTAGATAAATTATATTTTCCCCCTTATTTTAGTAATTAGGCTTAAATTTTTGCTCCTAATAATATCAAAAATATTCGCTTTTTCTGATAAAAAATTTTATTTATAAATAGGCTATGGCAATTTAAACAAGTCTTGGGTGAAGGGAATAAACTGACTAGAATCACCACAAACTTATTGGCCTCCATTACTTGTAAAGGCCCTCTTTATTTACTTCACAGTCCACTATAGCTCCTATTTCCAACCAGATAATAAATATGGCCCATAGCAACAATTGCCAACCATAGATCTAGGACAAGATGAATGAATAAATGAGCAAACGGCCACCAAATTACACAAGTCGATAATACCTGCAAGCGAGTGCTACACATTGGTATCATATAATTGGAAGACAAAGTACTCATGATGGGTGTTTCACATTCAAGACTATACATGGTGCATAATCAATGACAACAATCCAGTTATCAAAATATCTTGTCTTTTCAGTCACCAAGCAGATTGCAGAATAATCACTTGGTCAAGTAGTATATAAGGAGAAATGCCACTACAAATGATGTGACAAGCATTGCCATTCTTCGACTGGATTTAGTTTCAAATACCTGAATTTAGAAGTGTTGAATCTGCAAGTTAACCATGAAAAAACAAAAAGAACTTGAATCTGAATTAAAATTCTGACGCACCATCTTGAATCGATCCATGGTTCCAGACAGGACTCCTCTTGATGCATCCATGTCATTTCCCTACGTTCATATAGAGGAGGTGCACATTATTTCAAATAATCCTGTGTTGTGATGTCTACAGAATTTATTTGGATTTTTAAGCACAAGTTCTTGAGTGCAAGTGTGACATTAAAGTGAGTGATGTGGAAAATAGGTGAGAAGCAAGGTCGGAGGTGGAAAATGATGCGCGATTCAGAAACAGAAGGATAGCTATATCAGAAGTAAGCATTATGTATCTCAGAAACAGAAAGAGAGCTATATCAAAAGTAAGCATAATGTATCTAGACAATACCATACGATCAAGTACGCGGTTATGATTCTCCACTTCCTCATGAATATCACCTGTCAACTGTAGATTGAAAACAATTGTTAGAATAACTATGTGAGCATAAAACTGCAAAATATTACAGAGAAAGTAATAAATTGGCCCATGAGAAGAATGATACTTTATATCAAGGCATTCTTCAACAAAACATTAAACTCCTGTTAATGCCTGCCTCCCCTCTTTAACATTGATTTACCACAAAAAAATTTTAAGCTAATTCTAGTTTCCTCTCCAGTTAAATTTCATAAACTGTAGATAGATAACATTTGACGAGGGCTAACATCGTTATCATTGGTGCCAATACAAACAGATGATCAAAAGATGTTTGAACAAACAATCCTTATTTGTTCAAACATTAAGCAATGAGCCAACAGTGTGGGCCACAGGCTCACAATTTTTTCAGCATGAGCCAAGAGAACTCTGTTTCCATTCATGGAGCCTCCCTAAATAATTTGCTAAAAGAGAAGACTAATGCAAAAAATTGGGATATGCAACAACAAATTTCCTTTTGTTTGCACAATTTTAACAGAAGAAAACTATTAAGCCCATCAAAATGTATCTACATGCCAAACAACCAGTCTGAGCAGTACTTTAACTATAAAAATAGCAATTGAAACTTCCAATATTTATATTGATTACTAAAATGTAGATGGCACTGATACATTGTGAGCAGCCCCTAAAAATGATTACCCTCTTAAGTATGTTGACCCTGTCCTGAAGACCATCCATCGCCCTATCATTGTCTTGCTCATCAATTTCATGGGAAGAGTATGATGAAGTGGCCCTAATGCCACCTTCTTCAATCCCATCAAACAAAGCAGATCTATGGTTACGGTATTCCCCCTGAGAACAAGTTAGAGGTCAACAAACAACTAGCAGTTTCTTAGATGACATAATTAATATATATAGGCACATAAAGTTTCCACTTCAATTTTCTATAGAGACATAACGAGGACATATATTTGTTAACATTATTGACATATAATACTTTGCCAAGTTAAAAATCTCTCAAACATGTCCCTTTTAGCATCTAAAAGCAGAGTCCAGGACACATTCTACCATAAGCCACAATATACTTGGAAAACAGATCCAACAACAAACTACGTCAGGAATCAAAATCTCATACGGAAGAATACTGAAAATCAATCAATTCTTCGCACCCTTAAGCTCAAAAGTTTGATCCAGACTCATAAGCTTAACTATCAGATGGTTTTAATATAACAAAAATGTTTTTGGTTTTCAACCCTTCGTGCAAAATTGACTTAATGGCAATAATTACTAATTTCAAGAACAATTTCTAATATGTAATATGTGGCTCCCTATCTAAGTTAAAATCTAGAAAACAATTTAAATGTGAGTTATTAGCAACTTGATTGGCAGTGCCCATCTATGAAACATTAGTCATGTTTGGTTTCACAAAAGCAATGTTAGGTGCCTAGTCTAGTATGAAAGCATGTCCTTGTTATAATGTATTCTCAAAATGCGGAGAAACTTCCCTATTTTTTAAAAATAGAATTTTGATTCACAGATAATTTTGATTCACATTTTTTTAGAAAAAACCTCTCATAAATGATATATTTTTACAAAAAAATACAAAGCAATTGAGGTTCTCTACTTTTCTTTCTTTTTTTTAAAGAAAAGAGAATCCAGATAGACAGCTGATAGAACCAAAATAAAATTAAAATTAAAATTACAAAACCTTCAATAATAATAAATAAAAATAAGCTAAAACGCAATTAATGCTTTCTTTCTCATTAAACAAATAAAACTTCCCTTGTTTAAAAATTGGGAAACCAGATTCATAGCTCATAGAAGCAATACAACTACAAAGTACAAAAAAAAAAACCCTCAAATTAAACCTTCTTGAATTCATGGCTTTAACCGAAAGACAGAGTCAATACTGTCTTCTCACAAAAACAATGGGGATTTTCAGCAAGTAAGTTCTGGCTCTCCCTGCAGAGAAAAAAATAAATAAAATCAACGAATAGATGAAATTCCACTTTACAATAAAGAGATGATACATGAACACAACCAAAAAAAATGTAGAAAATTGTCCTAGTTCCTACTCATAAGTAGATCACAGAAAAAGGGAAAAAACGAATTTGAAATTGTAGAGAGAAATTCAGAGATCGGGTTCACAGAATCGATCGAGTACTTTTGGTAGAGATCATGCCTTGGTTGATGTTGATAGGGGTGGAAGCCGAGGGTGGGGGAAGAGCAGAGGCCAGAGGATGCCCGGTTGTGGGGTATGTCCGAGTCCACCTATTTCGTCCGATCGATTTAGGATGGTCCCAAAATCTGATGTCGGTCAATTGGTATCTGACTCGTTTCTATTCGGCCCACCCCAATCCCAATTTTTTTTTATTATGGCTCCAATTATTTATATATATATATATATATATATATATATAAATCTAAAAATGTTTTTAATTTCAAATCTATAATATTTTATAACATGTACATATAATATCTTAAATTTTAATACTAACAACAATATTTTATTTTTCTTACATTTTATACCAAATTCATATTGTTTTAAAAATGTGTAATATTTTTAGTCAAGTCAGTAGGGGTTTGCCAGATTCACATCTAAATAAAATAAATATAACATTTGGATTTAGATGGGATACGAACACTAATATTCACCTTAGCATTGAACACATACAAATAATCAATATTAGAATCAAATACGGACTAACAAATGTTTTAGTTTTAACCTAAACCTCTTGGTGTAAACATTTGATGTAGATTTTAAGTTGTCTCCTTTCCTTGTTTATTTTGACATAGGGTTGTGTCTCTCTTCCTTTTCCAAACCCAGTATCATCACACAAGTGCAAAACCTGTATGTTCACAGCCCATTATAAGTGATACAACAATCACCATTGGCCCATTATTACATTCTGCAGCTCATGTGTTGACAACTCCTATCTATGAACTTTTAAATGGGGACATAAAATAGGTGACATTTTCGAAGTGAAGCTTCTTGGTTACCACCCCATAGTCCTCATCATATATGTTATATTATCTGACGGCATTTCTTTCTGCTGTAGGTCTAGAACCTTGACAAAAGAGATGTGAACAGCACAATTTTATAGCCTTTAAACGCAACCTTGTGGCCATCCATTTATATTTCCCCCTCCCCACCTTTTGGCCTCTGAGTGTGAGTACTTTTCGTTCTCTCATTTCCTGTTGCTACATGTGTCCCAGTACTTGTTCGATACCAAAGTCTCTTTCATTCTGTGGCACAGGAAAATAATATTGTAGTATCCCTTCTTAAGGACAAGATGATCTAGCTATTTGAAGTGTTGAATCATTTGGTAGCTGCTTTTACTCTACACAAGGCCGGAACACGAGGACTATGCTGGAATAAAGACATATGGGAGCAACAAACAAGTCAATATCACCGGAAGATACATTGTACATTCTTCTTCACAGGTGTCTCATTTGTTCAACAAAACATCAAATTAGAAAACCAAAAGTGGATGCCTTTGAAAACTGGATTATGCTGGTCATCCATTCTGATTCATTCAACTTAGCCGAAACAAGATTATTCTTTTGACCAAGTAAAATAATGGCAATATTGAAGACGCATATAATAGATCAAACGGTTTATGACTAAATTAATCACTCGTGTCGACTCTGAGTTACCGACGTCAAAATACAAAAATGTGGGAATCTCATGGGTCCTATATATAAATTTAAAGAGGTGCTTCTGTCACATCTTGTTCCAATGTTGAACTCAACCCAATTTAACAGCATCTTATTGAAGTCATTCAATCATATGTAGGAGGATTGACCATCGCCATCTCAAGCTCTGGATAGAATAAACGAAGTGGAGACCTTCCGAGAAGGAATCAAATTATAATATTGTATATATATTCCATAAAACGTGATTAAAAATGTTGGCTATGAGGTTAATCATTCACTAATTAGGTTAGGTTCTAATACACACTTGTCTAACAACGAGATTAACTTTGATTTTTTTTCACGAAACAGTATATGTAGACTTTTATTAATTAATAGACCAGACTTGTCAACCGAGCCACAAATTAAACTTGTACCAGCACCGGATAAAACAGACAGCTTTCTAGGCCCGCTTAAGAATCGAACCTGATTTTTGAGAAGAGTTTGATCCCTTAACCATCTGAAAATAAAAATGGTGTAACTTAATTAATTATGAATTATGAATTGTTTTGCATGCATTTTCTAAAACAACTGCAGTATGATAGCAATATTCATTTCTCCATCCAAGGGGTTTATGAATGTGACCATCGTTTTCATACATGGAAAAGGAAGCCAAATAGGATTTCTGAATGGCCCGGTGCCCTTTTTACGCCGACCCTTCTCTTCTATCTAGATTTGAGATCGGCAAAACACGACAGCACCGTGGAGTTCAACTTTATATGATGATAACAATATTCATATCTCCTTCCAAAGGTTAATATACGTGAATGTGACCCAGCTCGTTTCCATATGGAAAGGGAAGCCAAATAGGTGGGCGAGAAATAGGTAAGACAAACTTGAATATATAGCAACCAATTGAACAAAATCTCACATGTGGAAAAGACAAGGTGGCTGAAAAGTTGGAGTACATATTCTTCTTTGATGAAACTTGTACACGACACATCTTCTGAAATACTCAAAGGTAGGTAGGTGGGTAGATCAGGTCGGCAAGACCGGAGGCTCTCACACCTTCACACCACTCATTGGCCTGTATTGAATCCGTGAAGGTTTTGAGTTCTGCGTCGTCTCTGACCCTGTACAAGTTCTTGGTCATTTATGTTCAACTTCTTGACACAATCTCTGCCAAACCATCCTCAATCTGTTGCAGTTCAGCTGGAATACCAGAACCCACGTTGCATTTGAGGTTCCCTTGTGGAGGGACTCAATTATATGTTTGGTTTAATATAAAAATGCTAAGTTATATTGAATATCAATATTACACATGTCAAGCTAATAGCAATAAGTTGAACAACAAAGCAGGCTGTCATGTTGAGTGCCAGGAACTGACTTGCATAGAAATCTTGACAAGCTGGTTGAGAAAACAGAAATAAGAAAGTCAAGAGATTAAGCGAAATAAGAGCTAGGTGCAGTTTACAGATGTGTACTAGTTCTCTTACGTGTGTAAATAAAATGCATGTATTCAAGGAAGTTAGCCTGCATTGTCATCGAGGAGTAGCTTTTTCTTTACTTGAAAGGAAGCCCTGTGGCAGGTGACCAGTTAGGTGGCTACGTACTAAAACCACATTCTTTATAACAACTAAACTTTAAAAAAAGAGCCACCACCAAGCCTACGGTGATATAGTATACAAAGGGATAATGTTACAGTTGAATGTTTTATGAAGATGGTCTACAAAATTTCTCAACATTGAATTGTCACAGGATAAGGGAAACTATGCATATATATGAATTTTGAATACTTCAACAATTACAAGTTAAATTTATGGTTGATTTATTTTTTTCTTTTTTCCCCGAATTATCTTCTTTGTTTTCGCAATTTGGCTTCCGCGTTATTAGATTCGATCTTAGAGCAGTTTGTGAACGATATGTAAAAATGTTTTCTATGATGTAACTGATCAGTTAGGCTAAGGTATAAATTAATAATATTAATTAAGAATAATGCTACATCCACCTACGTTCTCCACCCACGTTATAAAATAAGGGTTATGTGTTAATTTTGATTTAAAAAATTTAACTTAAGTAGTTATATAAGGACGTAAATGGTGAGCGTAATTGATGAATGTACCTTAATCACTTTTCATTAATTAATATGATATTCTCTTAATTTGTTAAGATTCAATTTATTAGCAAGTTTTGCTCCTCTAGTGATCAACTCTGTATATACTTAATTTGTTAATCGATCAACAACCCATCTCTCATTATGATTATTGTCTTCCTAATTAATAATGCTTTTATTTAACATCTATATCTCATCCACCATCCTACAGAAAAATCATGTTAATCCATGTGGTGGTTCTTATAATTGTTGCCTTGTCCAACAGTGGCGCCCTAATCAGGCACTAACCACATACTAATCAACACCTTATACCACCAACTCCATATTTTTAATTCGATGTAATATTTTTAAAAAATTCAACATAATTTAAAATCAACCAAAAAGGACCCCACCAAAAACCCCAAATGATTGGGGGGGGGGGGTCCAATATAATATTGAAAAAAATTCAACGTAATTTAAAATCAATTCCATCTCTGAAATTGATGACTCAGCTCTGGGTCCCACCGGGTGTGGATGTGGGACCCCCCGTTCTGGGTCCAATATATTTGGTCAATAAACCGAGTCGGCGATAGTCACCGTATCACGGGCCGGGCCCACAGCGTCCACGCCCCCACTCGGTTGGGCTGACCGGGTCGGGTCTACGGATGAAGTCGCTTCTTCCACGCGTGACGCAATGGCCTCCGCAAAAAGCTTCTTCTCGGAAATTGGCTTCTATGACTATTTCAAGCAAGTGGTTTATTTATATATATATATATATATATATATATATATATAAAATAAAATTCATTTTAAAATTATAATTGGGCCAAATTATGGAAAAAAAGCTCATCCATGATAATAATAGGATAAAATTGTACATGGGTTCCAAACAAATTGAGCAAATTTATATCTTATTCGATTATATTTTTCTTAAAAAATTAATTAGATTTCATATTGTTTAATAAAATATTGTGTTGTGTCCACATATGAATTTTTTAGCACATCGAAGCGTCCTCGTGTTCTCACACACTGGGGTCAAGAACTTTCTTATAATTAACATTGATTGAATCTTTAGACCTTCTATTTTAAAAGAAAGAAGGGATGTTTACATTTTATAATCAACAAACACGTTTAGGGAGACAAATATATAAAACAAATTAAGGGGAGGCTAAACCAAATAAAACATATTGATACTGTTAATTAATTAATATACATTTTTATAGGCTTAATATTGAGGTTATATATGTATATATATATTTTCTTATTTCTCTCTCAAAAACAAATTCTTTCTTCCATATTTCTTTTATTTCTGCCAGTCGGCCCTGGCAGGCCAGACGCCCTTTCCCGCGGTTTTTCCCGCTTCCGTCCGGTGCCCACCGTACTTTACTATCTAGCAAAAGGTGCCGTCATTGTCTGACACCTGTCACGATCTTCACCGTCCACATTGTATCTACGTAAAACCTATGTGGGCCCGTCGTGGGGCCGGAAGACGTGGCGTAAGCACAAGATAAAAGACTCCACGGTGTCATTTGTTTGTACTGTTATTGGTCCACGTGTATAGATTCTAAGCCACGTTTCTCGATGGGAGGGCGTACGATTCGTTGTCCTGATAAGCCGGCTTGCCATTTGACGGCCGTTATACCGAGCCGTTAATATTTCGTATGTTTGCCTTGCGTGCTATAGCTTGTTGGCCGAAAATACCCTTTATATTGACTACTATGCCCTCCCAACTAATATCACTACTACCGTGTATTTGTAATAGTAAGTAGATGGTTAGTGGTTGAACAAAATGTTAACCGAGTAGGGGACCAAATTTTGGTACAAATTGTCAATTCCATGGCCATGGACTATTTTTTGAAGCGATGAAAATGCCATGATTTATTATGTATAAATATAGATACTTTATTTTTGAAAATTTACTTTTAAAAATTAACTCTTTAATACTTTTAAGTTTAATTGTATTTTTCATATAGTGTAGATTATAATAAATTTTTTTACGAATATATATTAAAAAGATAGTGTAAATTAATATTTAATAAAAATCAAATTTAAATATCTAGTTTAACTTCTTTCATATTAATTAATAAGATTAACTATTTGATAACAATAAATTAATTTTTATTTTAAAAATTATTCTAACTACATTTTCTGAAAGAAAGTTCATTTAATATTTATACAAATTATTTTTAGAAAATAAAAGAAGATAAATTACATCAAATTGAATAAAAGTACTTAAATACTATGATTATTGTATGTAAACTTATAACTATTTAACTCAAAGCAAGAGAAGTTACAAATAAATTTTTTATCATTAATAATCTACCGTAAACATAATTAAAATATACAACCTATAAATTTATAAAAGTTTGAAAAATATTATAAAAATATAAAATACCAATTTATTATATAAAATTATTTTTATCCTAACAGGGCGAGTTAAGCACAAGATCATAAATACTACCTAAAGTATAGGCCAACTATCTCATGCCTGCCAACGTTGCACCCAACTAAAATTACAGCATTGAGGCCAATTCGGTCATTAGAACATACACAAACCGTAAATTCTCAGTATTCCGTTTGTCATAAACAGCGTTTGGCGGGATCCAATCCACAACCACCGCAAACCACTCACCTCCCGCCATACCCCATCCCCCTTATTTTCCCCATGTTTACAAAAACACCCATTTCCGAAACTATTTGACCACCCCCTATAAATACCCCCCTCCTTCCCTTTTTATATTTTTGTTTCCCTTCTAAAAAAAAAAACAAGGCCCACCTCCGTTTGGGACGAGGTAACTGCCCCCGCTGTCTCGCCGGCGACCGCTCCGTCTCCCGCCCCCGCCGGCGAGTCCGCGGCGGCCTCGGCGTCGCCTGCCGCGAATCCTGTGGTGGATCTCGGTCTCTGGGTGTAATGCGATTGCATTGTCGGAGGCGGAGCTTGGTTCGGAGGTCGGCAATGGCGGAATTGCATGTTTAGGGAGAGGTTTTTGGTTCCTCAGCGTGGTTGTGGCATGAAATGGTATGTTGTTTTTTTGCATTTTTTTTTCGTTTGATTTTGTTTTTTCTCTCTGAATTCCTCCCTTCTTTCCCCGGATTTGTCTTCCGATTTTTGAAGGATTTGTTCAATTGTGTTTTTGAAGGATTCGTTCGTGAAATTTTTTTGTTGCGAAATGGTTGTTGTTTTGATTTTTTTTTTGGGGGATTTTCTTCTTCTTTTTTGTTATGTTCTTCAATTGCACTTCATGTTTTGCGGTTGAGTTTTCGTCGTTGTTTTTTTTGTAATATAAATGAATTTTTGCGGTTTTTTGTCCTAAGATGTGCATTTTCATCTATGGAGACGACGGAGATGTTTGGAAGAGAATTAAAAAAATGGTTTTTATTGGGTTAATATTTAATTGTTGATGCCTGGTATACGAAATCGATGTGTGTTGTATTTCTGTTTGAAAAATGGTAACTTTTCTTGTGCAATGAATGAGACAGTAGTTTGACCTGTGGCTTGTTTTGAACTAGTCATTAATGGTCAATTAATCCATGTTTGCAACTGTTTGATCCATGTTGTTTGAAATTGTCGGAAACAATTCGATCGTAAATGGAGGTTCGATGCGCCTCTGGTAGCCCAATTTATGTTCTTGGCACCTCAAAACGATGCCCAAGACAGCACCCTTCATTTGTTAATTTGGTGTTTGACGCTTTTGACGTCATTTAATGTGGAAAAGATTGGAAATTTTTTTGGCTACAAGATTGCTAAAGATTTATTGGCCGCCGCGTGCTATGGAATTAGTTCCTTTCCAAAAAAAGGCGTTTTGACCAGCAATTATGGTTTTCGAAGACACTTGTTCGGTGTTTATTGGTGTCTGAGTTTAGGTAGCGTTCCGTTGCTTGTTTGTCTATTACAACGTGATAGGAGGGTGATTTTGTTTTGTTTGTGTAATTGGTTCGAATCATTCTTTGACCGATGTAACAGTGTTTGCTTGATACTTTGGATAGGTGGAGGGAAGGTTTGTTTGTCGAGAGAAGAAAGGAATGGGTTGGCTATATTGAAGCGAAAGAGGCTGCGAAGGCTGAGTTCAGGCACTGGGTCTGAAGGACTAAATACTTTTAACATGATGAGCAGAAGTGGAGGAGATGCTCTAAGGGCCCCAACGGCATGTGGAGTGCGAATTTGGGAAAATCCAGAATTGTTCCCACGGTTTAGTAATGCTTCTAGTTCAAAAGATGCATTCTCAAAGCATAGGGTTGAGAAATTCAACACTAGTGATTTAGCGTGGTTAGACAAAATTCCTGAGTGTCCGGTATTCCGGCCTTCAAAAGATGAGTTTGAGGACCCACTGTCATATTTGCACCGGATTGCTCCTGTTGCTTCAAAATTTGGTATTGGTTAATCTTCCTGAGTTGTTCTATTATTATTATTATTATTATTATTATTATTATTATTATTTAAGAAGATTTCAGTTTCACGCAAAACTGTGTGTTTATAAATTTTATGTACTAGTTCAACTAATTGATTTGTGAAAATTTGATTGTGTCCTGTTTGGGAGAATTTCATGTAGTTCTGAAGGAATGGTATTTGTTAGTGTAGTAGATAAAAATATGGTCCACAACTAAACAGTACAGTCAAATGAGATCTGTCTTTGGCTCCTATGTCACATAGGAAATGGTGGACAACTATGTATAGTTTTGTGGCTGATATGGAAGGCCACATTTATACGTTGAATTGTCAGTAACTTATGGTTTTGGTTCCTTGCATTGATCATGGTTTTATCATTTATGCTAATCATCATAACTTATATGAGAAACACTATGCCTATATTTTCCAAGATATCCCTTTGACCTTAGCTTCAATTTACTGCTTTGTAGAAATATGGAATTGGCTACTTTCTCGTCAACTGGTTATCACTGTATTGACCATCATGATGTCTACACTCTGCATGTTGAAATATTTTAAATGTGTAAATTTATGTTTCTTGCTTTTGTAATTTAGGTATCTGCAAAATTGTTTCTCCCCTAAGTGCATCTGTGCCTGCGGGTGTTGTACTGATGAAGGAGAAAGCTGGGTTCAATTTTACAACTCGTGTTCAACCTTTGAGGTTGTCTGAATGGGATACTGATGACAATGTGACCTTTTTTATGAGTGGAAGGTTAGTTATTCCTACAACATTATTTTTTGGAAGAGGAACATTTACATTTTTTGGTAAATAATAGATTGGATTGCCTTTGCAGAAACTATAATATTAAAGATTTTGAGAAAATGGCCAACAAGGTTTATTCTCAAAGATATTCTAGTGGTGCACGTCTTCCTGCTAGGTACTTGGAAGAAGAATTTTGGAAAGAAATTTCATGTGGCAAGACAAAGAGCGTGGAATATGCTTGTGATGTTGATGGCAGTGCCTTTTCATGCTCACCTGCTGATCAGCTTGGAAATAGCAAATGGAACTTAAAGGTCTGTTCTCCATCTACGCATTTCTTTAATTACTGGATACTATTGTTCATATTAGTTTATGAACTTGGTGGTTTTGTACTTGGTTAGAGGAATTAAAGTTGAGGAGTTGCATTTTTCTTTCTTTTCCTTAAAATATGCAAAAGAGAGGCTTCTGCTTCTATATTTTGTACTATATTTAACTATGATAAATCTCAGCATATGGTATGCATCTTCTGTTTCCTGAAAACATATATTCTTTGTGAATTTCAGAAGCTCTCGCGACTGCCTAAATCCATACTCCGATTACTGCAGAATCCTATTCCGGTAATAAAATGAGTGAACCTCATGCTTTTAAGACATTAACAGTTGTCTGGGATGTTTAGAAATACTTGTTGCATTTATTACAGGGGGTAACTGATCCCATGCTTTACATAGGAATGCTGTTCAGCATGTTTGCATGGCATGTTGAAGACCACTACTTGTACAGGTTCTAAAAATTCTCATCTCAAGTTCACAATCATTTTTAGGCAGTGTCAAATGTTTGTGCTCATTGTATCTTTTCTAACAGCATCAATTACCATCATTGTGGAGCTTCAAAGACGTGGTATGGGGTTCCTGGACAGTCAGCTCCTGCATTTGAGAATGTTGTTCGAGAACATGTCTACACACGAGAAATTTTGACCAGTGATGGAGATAATGCTGCATTTGATGTACTGTTGGGGAAGACAACCATGTTCCCTCCAAATGTTTTATTGGAACATGGTGTTCCTGTGTATAAGGTTGTGCAAGAGCCAGGAGACTTTGTCATCACCTTTCCTCAGGCTTATCATGCTGGATTCAGTCATGGTAAGTAAATATCACATTATTGTCATTTGTTTGTGATTTCCATTTTTTATGCTGGATTGAAGATTTCTCTGCCGCTTAGATTTTTTTTTTTACAATTTATTGTGTATGATTAAGTTTCTGGACACAGGTTAATTTGCAACCATTTTCTCTCTTAATATTTTGTAGGATTCAACTGCGGTGAGGCAGTAAATTTTGCAATTGGTGACTGGTTTCCTCTGGGAGCTGTTGCTAGCCGAAGTTATGCGCTTCTTAACAGGGTTCCCCTTCTTCCTCAAGAGGAATTGCTTTGCAAGGAAGCAATGCTGCTGTACAAGAACTCTTTGCTACCAAAGTCCATGGATGCATCTATCTCTCCTGAAGATTTGCAATCTGCCAATTTTGTTAAAACATCTTTTGTTCAGCTGATGCGATTTCAGCACAAGAGTCGTTGGCTGGTAATGAAATCAAAATTATGCTGTGAAGTTTCTACCACATGCAGAGGAACCATTCTATGCAAGCTCTGTAATCGCGATTGCTATGTAGCCTATATCAGCTGCCGTTCCTGTGATTATCCTATTTGCCTTCATCACGGTAAATGAAATTAACATTATTCTGAGATATAAAAAGATTTTGAGGCATATTACTTGAATTTTTGTAGTGAACTCTTGCCATAATATGTTTTCATCTTTTACTATGTAGCTGCTGAGATTGGGACCTGTTCATGTGGCAAAGAACGTATTCTTCTTGTAAGGGAGGACCTTTCAGAAATGGAAATTGCTTCAAAAAAGTTTGAACAAGAAAGTGCTCTAGAAGAACAAATAAAATGCATTGATGATGACGAGACATTTCCACAGTGCAAGTTGTCATACGCCGATGAATATACTCCATACTGCGATATCCAGTTTGACAAAAGTCCCCAATCCCAAAAGGTGAGTCTAGTTCAGTGTTCTTCTGAACGTTTTGTTGCACAGAATCAAAGTTCAGGTTCCACATTTTCAGCTCACCATGCTCCAGAAGGCACTCTCTTTTGCTGCATCTACCTTATGTTCATTTATAAACTCAGACAAAAATTATTTGCATCATGAGGCAAGCCACTGCTTGTTCTCTCAATATGTTGTTTATATACTGTGTGTTTGTGTCTGATTCATTTATTGCTATTGACGTTCAGGGTTTTGAGACTTCTATGGATGGATGTTATGCTGCAAATAGCTGTTCAGGAAAGATGGTGAAAGAATCATTCAATTCTTGCTGTCAACGTGATCCCGGGCAGGTAATGCTTGCCACCTCTGATCAATGCAGTGATGATTCTGACTCTGAGATATTCAGAGTTAAAAGAAGAACCACAGTGAAGACTGAAAAAAGAGCTATGGGTAGAAATTTATTGAGAAGGAGAAATGACGAGCAGGTAATTAGCAAGTAGTAGGAATCTTGCTTTGCATTCGACGAACTTGTTTATATGTATGTATGTGTGTGTGTATATATATATATATAGCAGGACAATTTTCCTGCCCCAAACTCTAATGTGGGCCGTCCTTATGATCGAACGGCCCAAATTCGTTGAAAAAAATCCCGATCATAAGGATGGCCAAGATTAGATTTTGCGGCAGGAAAATTTTACTGCCCCTTGCTTAGGTAATTGCCTCTCAATATATATATTGATGGATTTATAGATAGAAGCAGTTTTGTGTTATCTGCCTGAAGTAAAAGTTTGCAAAATGAAATGTCTAAAAACACAAGAATTCAATTTGTTCTTCTACTAAGACTTCTATGAGGAATTTTGTTAGACTAATTGTGCTTGTTATAAGAAAAGAAATGTTAACTGAGAAGTTATTTATTGTTATTATTGTGTGGCAACACATGCTTGGTTTTGCCTCTGTCTATTGTTTTGAAACATAAGCTTTGTCTCTAATTTCTGTAGGGATCAAAGCGGGTGAAGAAACTTGAACCTGAAGAATGGCCCCGTCAAGTACAGTCATGTGGTACATCTTATTCTGCTCCACGTAACCGGCTGCCTAGAACCTCGGTCAGTCCCAGTTACAGTTCTTCGCAAGTGGAATCCAAGTTTGCAGCAGAAGAGACTATGAAATCAAATGCTAGAAAACACTACGTGACGGAGAAAACACCTCGTGAAAAAGATTCAAGGAAAATCACTAAGGAGCTGCCTTCAATCGATTCTGGGCCTAAACGACTCAAAGTCAAATGGACATCCTACCCAAGTAACAGTAGCAAGTTCCAACCAAGTTCAAGCAACTTTCTCCTGGGAGATTCTTCTTGGAGATCAATGCATCATAGGTGATTTATTTGACAGTTCAGAATTTTCTTAAGCAGTATTAACACGTGTTCCACGGGGAAACTGATAACGTACTGACTCTGGAGGCAGCAGTTTTAACTTTGGTAGGGAGTAAAAATACATTGATGATTCTTTGTGCCGTCCTTTAATTGAGGAACTGGCACTCTGGTTTGAGTAGATCCCTTGGCTCTTGCCCACTATATTTTATTGCGGAAGGCAAGGAACCTGGAAGTGCAAGTGGTAGATCTTTTTCTTCATTGACTGTTCAGATGTACATGGTTGATTTGGTTAATCCATTCTTTTGTGGCCAGGATTACCTTGTTTAGGTCTCTCTTGGCCTCTTCTGCCTTCTGTTCTTTATTCTTTCATTCCTGAACTCGTCTTTTGTATCTTCATGAATAAAAACTGGCAAGGCTGATTACTTTATGAAGTTTACTTTTAACCTTGCAATAATTTCCTGCATATTTTGCTACGAACATGAAACTAGAGTTGGAACACATCAAGCTTGCAAAACTTATTGTGGTGGTTAGGGGCAAGGATATCACCCCATTGTGCGAGAAATTCTTTTGAACGACAACTAATTAATCGTTCTTTTTCTTCAAAGAATTGATCAATTTGTTAGATGCCACTTCAAATTGTTTGGGTACTGCCCCAACACCAGTTTAACAAAGAACACAGGTAATTTGACATCGAGATTCCTCAATTTGGAGGTACCCGGTTTATATATTTGGGAATGATTTTTAGTCATGGGTAAGTGAACGAGATAGTAACGGAGAATAAAAATTTAAGAGAGCCGGGCAAATGTTTTATGGGCGTCTTGGGTCTCGTAAAGGAAACCGGAATAGATACTACTTTCCATGCCAGTATTTGTCAACACGATCATTCTCCACTCTGATGCGGGGTGACAAATAGTGGTATGGAACAATGGCACCCTGCATGCATCTGATTCGAACAATTTCGTATGTAGTCTTTGGGATAGACAGGGAGAAAGCACAGTGAAATTAGGGGATAAGATAGACAAAAAAGATGGATCCTTATCAATTTTCTCTTCTACTTAGAAGCAAGGAAAGAAAAGAATCCATTTATTGCAAATTTGGGAAAAAAATTCTTTCCACTGTATATAATAGTTAGGTAATAGATAGACAGATCCATGGAACTTACAGGAATACTTCCGTAAACAATTAGATTATCAAATTAACTCTGATGTGATTGATATTTCATAAGGATGTTGAATAGTTACAAGTAAGTAATTCATGCGAATAAGGTAATCCTGAAACTCTTGCCAATGTATCTTGCATCTTGTAGTGATTGTTGAATATTATTCATAAACCTAGGTATCAACAAGAACATCTTCGCAGATATTCATGATATTTCTCCAACATTTCTCTCTTGAGAGGTTTTATTTTAACTCAACACAACTCTTGAGGAAGTTGGTTGTCTAAACCTTGATGATGATTGATTTTTTTGAAACAATTCCATGGTGATTGATTGAAACTTGAATTTTATGTTTGGTTGGTTACGCTTTAAAGCGTGAATTATAAGAGAATGTTATTGTTGCTATTTTCATATGCAACTTTGTTTATGAGGGCTTATTGAATGTTTGTGTATTGCCAGTTTCAAGTCAAAATATAAAGGTCATTAAGTTACCCAAAATTTTGCCTTTTAACACATAGATCCTTTGAATATTATTTAGAAGACGAAGAAGAAAGAGGCCGCTCTCGACACAAAAAATATACAACATCAATTAAATTTTACTTGAATAGATGCTAAAGGTCATTGATGTGTGATTCACTAATAACTCCCTCTTACAAAATGTAAGGTAAATTGTATATATATTATAAACTTAAGTTTGACCCATTTCTTAAATCCGATACATAAAATAGGTTTTATGCACCCACTCTTTCTATTCGCAAGCTCAAAACACGTTGATCCTCTCTTTAGGTTAATACTTTTTGAAAATTAAATTAAATATAATAAAGTGCATGCCTTATTGCGAGCGAAATATGATCAAAGATGTTCTCCAATGTAGTATGTTTTCACATAGATGAAGAATTATAACTTATTCATAGCCTAAATTCTAAAGTCTCAATAAGCATTGGGAAAAACCACCCTCAATTTTCTCATACTCATGGGACTTCAAGATCTATGTTGGGGGGTCTTATTTATATAGACAGAAAATAATTCTTCCTTAAACTAAATCATTATCTTAAATGATTGTATCTGGTTAAATGCTCCAAAATGTTGGATAAATATAATAAATGCATTCAACATTTATGCACATAGAGTTGGTTCGATGCTCCTAAATAATAGCCGCATCTAATAATTACGTCTAGGTTTGATGCTTAAATTATATCCAAACAACTTTAATTCAAACTATATATAGATATACGGTGATAGAATGTGATTATATTTTTATTTGTGAACTTTAAGAACCACCACCATGACCGCCAATTTTTCATTTAACAGTTCAGATTGATAAGTTATGGATGGTAGTTATAGGTAGTGCCATCCATAACTAGTCAATGAGAACCATAAAATGAAATATTAATGGTCATGATCGAGGTTCCCAAAGTTACAAATAAAAAAGGTTCACACCTTATCATTATCATATATATATATATATGTGTGTGTGTTTACGGAAATGATAAGGTGTGAACCCTTTTTTATTTATAACCTTCAATCTAGCAGTCAATTTTTCATCTAGCAGTTCACATTAAGCAGTTATTAATGGAACTCCTCAATTTCCATTAAATGAAAATTAATAATTATGATGTGCGTTCATAAAGTTCACATATATAGGGTATATATATATATATGATCAGGCATGGGTTCGTCTGTGTTGAATGATCGAGTCGAGTTAGGGGTTCTGTGGGACCAAGGTGCCATTGCTACCCACATAACCCGTGCGAGTTAAAATGATAAATAAAAATTAGAACTGTGAACGAGGAAATCCAAAAAAATTTATGTGGTTCCTTTGTTTTCAATGAGAATCCCTAAGTTAGTTTCTGATGGCTTAAAAATCACAAATCTATTATTTTCTTTAATTTTTATATTTTATATCAAAATAATGAATTTTTTCGCCTTTGAATTGAGTTGCCTTTTATGACTTTTACTCCAATACACTGGTGCACCCCTTTCTTATCTTCAAATCTTCAAAATGACCTCATCATTGCGTTTGGGTAGTCATCAAATGGTGGGACCAAGAGTTTCGTGTTGATCTAAGGTCGGGAAGGCTTTAAAATAATTACTTTAATTAGTTGGAGCACATAAGCTCTAGAAAAAATCTAGTTGTGCCAGGATGCACATGGTGTACGAGTGCCCCAATCGAATGTGGGTCTCGGGCAGAGTCTTGTCCGGGTAGCAGGTATGTGGTTTGTTGCAGCTCTGGTTGGGGGTTCAGACTATCTCTCAAGCACAAACTTGGGCAAGTGAACATGGCCAATAATTGGACAAGCCAATCAGTCAACAGGTGGACACGACAGAGGTAACTGGGTATGATAGACCCAGTTAGACAAGTGCTGCAACGGGTGCCTTGGGTGCTACAATCGATGGTGTTTCTGGCAGTGAATGTCTCTGGTGACTTGCCCGGATCAATGGCTCATTGTTGAGAGAGTGGGTCAAGGATATTCTGGCAATCAGTGGGGTGCTGGTTGACCACAACAATGCCGGATGTTCAATATTTATTGCCTTTTTCTAGCAATAGTGGAAACGAACTTGGACGAGACTCTGCCTAGGATTGTAGTCCGATATGAGTTGAATCCAATGGACGAGGTTGTGTGGGCAGCGGCGGCTTAGGTCATCTGGACAGTGGCCAAGATGTTGGAGGTATTTTACTATTGCACTACTACGGTGGCACCTTTTGGTCTATTTTCCGCCGGCTGGTGGCTTCCTCAGCAGTTGTTCTTGGATGGTTTCTATTCACAGCTATGAGGGGGTCTGGTGAGTGGCTTGAGTCGATTGGATGGTGGTCTACAAGTACCCTACTCAATGGGTGTCACTACTCCAACCAGAGTTTTCTCTCGAATTTTTGGTGAGGGCAGACATCGCCAACTATAGCCATCAAGTGGGCCTTGTCAAGGGCATTTTGATCTATTCACCAGTGGTCTTGGGGGTCGCCACAACAACTTCTTTGGCAAGGGGGCTCCTCCCCTTCACATGCCATTTCCTGCAATAAAAAAAAATCTCATAACATTCTATTCGCATTATTCACAACAATTTCCCACCAACAATTTTCCACTCAACAATATCCATTCCATTCTACAAGTACAAGTGTGCATAGTACAACACTACTCAACAATATCCATTCCATTCTAGTTGACTCTCCTGTTAAATGATATTTCTTCATAGAATCTCTCATAAGTGCGCTAATTAGGAGCGTCGGCCTCCAGCTCGACGATGTCCCATTCTAACTTATCTTATGCCTTTACAAATTTAAAGCTATCCTTTATGTGAAAAAATTAATTTTCTTTTCCTTTAGCCCTCTACATCCTTTGTATCGCTCCTAACCCTAAACACAGAGGCCGAGTACTCTAGGCATGCACTTTCAGTGCCCTTTGAAACCACAAGTCTAGATATACGCTGCATTGTAGTACTTGTAATCCTCCACACTTCTACAGGGTTTGAGGAAATCAAAGGTGGAGTTGTGAGGATCCCTCGGGAACTGCTCACCAATCTAGACCCCGCTTCGATTGACATGCACCCACTCGTGAATGCGCGGTTGTCGGTTTTCACTTGTCTCACATCTCACTGGAAAACTCGAAGAAACTATATGTATATAGGCCTAGGTAGGGATTGCTAATATAATCGGCCCAAAGGCATCATGAACTAGATCTGAGTTTTCAAAAATAAACTCGAGGGATATCATCCTTGAGGGTTATTAATCCGAAAATTTGTGCAACTAAATGACCTATGTAGAGTGGGATACGGTAAATCTACTACTCGACACGTCCTATTACCTGTTAAAAATAAATCATGATAGAGTAAAAGAGTTAAACCAAAAGTGAGTCCTAAATGGACCTGATAGAAGCTCTAATAGTGTCTATGTGCCTAGGCGGCAAGCTCGTAGTGGTATGGCATCTTCTAGTCTTTCTCATAGTGGTGTGCACCGCGTCACTCAATCTCGTGAATGCTAGTTTTTCCTTCCTCCATGTCCCAAGTTTGAAAAAAAATCCAACAAGGCATTGTAGCGTGGTGTTGCGCGGGTAATTGATTTTTTGACCTGTTTTGGCCCGTTTATGCACATAACTCATTTGTGGATGTTTTTGGTTGCTTATGTCTAATTTAAAGGTTTTTGTGGTGTGAGAACATATTGTATATTTGGACCCTAAATTGTTGAGGAGATCAAAAGGGAGAAAGATGTAAGAGCTGATTTAGTGTTGAGTGGAAGATTAGATTCTAAATTTTAGTTTGGATTGACTCATTGGTCCATCATCCTCATTCACCGACTTTGGAGGTTTCTTTTCTCTTGGATTAATCATCCAATTTATTTGGGAGTTTGTTCTCCAAGGATTATATGATTGCAATTGTTATACTAATCACAACAAATTTGGGCCAGTTGCCACAGTGGTTTTACCATCAATTTGGGGGGTTTTCACCTAAAATTTGGTGTCTACTTTATTTTCTGGTTTTGTGATTATTGTGATCTAGTTGGTTTCGCTTGCTTTTCCTATCTTTGTTGTTGCCAATTCCTAGATTTTATTTGGCATAAATGCCAACAAGTGGTATCAAAGCTTGGTTGCTTGATTCCCTGGTTTGGTCAGATTGTGGGTATTTTCCTATCTTTTTAGTGTTCGATGAAATGTCAAAAGAGCACAAAATTTGAAATTTGTAAATTTAATGGGAAAGACTTTACTATGTGGAAGGTGAAGATCTATGTCATATTATAACGGATGGTTGTGTGTTTGCCTTGAAGAAGAGTGCAGCTAAGCTAGAAGAGATGACAAATGCTCATTTTGCAAGCAAGGATGAGGTTGCTCTAGCCGATGTTCTCCTTGTTTTGGAGGATAAGATTCTTTCTAACGTGAAGACTATAGTTGAAGGATAAGATTTTTTCTAATGTGGAGACAACAAATACTGCTACCAAAGAATTATGAGATAGTTTGAATAGAATATATGAGGATAAATCTTTGATTAAGAAGATTTATCTGAGTACCAATTATAGGATCTGAAGATAAAGGATAAGGTGTTAGTTCCTGATCACTATAATGAGTTCAACTCCTTGTTGACGAAGTTGATGGGCGTCAGTGTGAAAATAGTTGAAGAAGAGCAAACTACTTTGCTTCTTTGTTCAATACCAAACTCATGGGACAATTTAATTATGAGTTTGAGTTATATTACAGAGTTGACAATAGACTCAACAGTTGCATCACTCCTATTAGAGGAGTTGGGGAGAAAATCTTTGGAGCCATCAAATCTGATTTTAAGTTCTCAGGCATAGGTGACAGACAAAAGAAGAGGTAGATTACGGGGTAAGAGTGCAACCAGAAGAGGTAAGAGTAAAGGTAGATCCAAGTTAAAGAAGGGGCTTGAGATGTTTCTATTGTGACAAACTAAGTCACATAACGAAAGATTGTTGGAAACTCAGGAAGGATAAAGATGAAGACAATAATCATAGAAATGGTCAAAATACAAATGTGGCACAAGATGAGTTGATGATTATGATTGATTGTGTGAAAGAATGTTTGACATCAGAATTCAATTTCAGTTGGATAATTAATTCAGGGGCATTGTTTCATGCAATTCTATGAGGAGATTTCTTCACAACCTATGAGGCTGTAGATTTAGGTGTGATGAACATGAAAAAACAATGGAACTTCAAAAATTGGGGGGCAAGGTGATGTGCATGTGATAAAAAATACAGGTTACAAGCTAATGCTCAAGGATGTCATACATATCCTGAACTTAAGAATGGGTTTGCTGTCTATGTGAGTGCTTGATGATATTGAATTTACATCACATTTTCCATAAGGTGTTTGGAAGCTTGTGAAAGGTTTATTAGTAATAGCCAAGGGGAAGAAGTGTTGCTCTTTATATAAGAGTGAGATGTAGCTAGTCCAAGGGTATGAAAATACTCTCTCATCTAATGTTATGGCTGATTTGTGGCACTGTCGGTTGATATGTGGCACCATCGGTTGAGGCACATGAGCGAGATGGAAGTAGAGGCATTGAAGAAGAACTTACTTCCCAATATCAAGGATACTTCAATCAATCATTATGACTATTGTTTGATGGGAAAACAAGCACAATTATGAGGACATCCAGAGTTCTTGAGTTAGTGCATCTGGATGTATGTGAGCCTATGAAAGTAAAATCATTTAGTTGCTCTCGTTATTTTGACACCTTCATTGATGAAGCTTCTAGGAAGTTGTGGGTTTATATAATGAAAAATAAAAGTGTTGTATTTGGTATTTTTAAAATTTTTCATGCTATAGTTGACAAAGAAGCTGGGAAGCCCTTGAAATGTTTTAGGAATGGTAATGGTGGAGAGGACTATTCTAATGAGTTTGTTGAGAATTGTAGCCAGCATGAAATTTGCCATGACTTGACTATTCCTCATGCTCCACAATATAATGGAGTGACTGAAAGAATGAATAGGAAATTCGATGAGAGGGTCAAAAGCATGTTGCCTTCGGCGAAGTTGTATAAGAGGTTTTGGACTGAAGCCTTGAGTACAGCTTATTACTTCGTGAATAGATCTCTCTCACATACATTGGAAGGTGATATACTGTAATATATTTGAAGTGTTAGGAAGGTAAATTTACTTTAAAAAAGAAAATCTTGATTTGATGGTGATTGAGTGCATTTTATTGGGCTACGGTGATGACAAGTTTGGTTATAGACTGTGGGATCCAAAAAATAGAAAACTCATTCGGAGTAGGGATGTAGTGTTTACAAAGGATCATGTTAGAACCTTGTTTTCATGAAACAACAACACTTGAACTCTCTAAGTGTAAGCAAGGCCAACCACACAACCAATAAAGAAAACAACTCACTAAATGAATAAGAAATATTGAAGTGTTTAACAATTTGGACAAAGTTTGGTCAATGTCTTGACAGCCGAAGACAATGAACCTGAAGTAAAGTTGAAGAAGAAAAGGGTTTGGTCAGGGTTCGGAAATCGAAGGGATCCTCAGTGAGACTTTAAAAACCAATCGTGGAGTTCTAAAGCTCACAGTAGAATCGATGAAGTTTGGAAGATGTTTGGTCAGACAATCGATTGTGTGTTTGGTAGCCAAGCTAAAGGATTTGATATGGCTATGATTTAAGTGATCATTTGATTGATGATTAGCCGATCATTCGGCAATTGAATGATTTAGAAATATGCAAAAAACTAGCGGTTGGATAGAGATAAAAGGAGGGATTTTAAGCCTAATGAATTTATTTTTCGGAGAGGCTTTGGTAGCCTATAAATAGGGTTTTAGGGGAAGTGATTTGATAATGCTCTTGCTACCCTTTTGTGCTTCTAGTTGATTTGATACTCTTTTGGGCTAAATTGGAGAAACAAGCATGAGCTAGGAAGGAATACCGATTAGCTTGTGTTCTTAGTGAAATCTTTATACCAAGGAGAGTTTAATTCTTGTGAGCATGGTTGCATGAATCGGAATCGGAATCGGAATCGGTTTTCCAAGGAGTCGGAATCGGAATCAGAATCGGAATCGGTCTGAATCGGCCAGGAATCGGTTCAGTTGAATCGGCCTGAATCGGTCCAAATCGGTCATATACAAAAATTTGCCAACTCATAACAGAAATACCTGAAATACATAATTATATAATTTCTCAACATAAATACACAAATTCAAGTATTTATACAACAATCATAAAGGTATGTAATTATGACAATACAACGGTAGAGTCATACCTGAAAGAACAAATAAGAACATACCTGAAAGAACATACTCTTTATGTAATTCAAATAAGAGCAAACCTGAAGAACATACTCTTTATGTAATGAACACAATTTCATATAATTACATACCTAAAAGAGCATCACAATTTATCATCAGAATACCACAATGTCATAAGTATATACACAATGTTCATATATCATCATCTATGTTCTATCAAATAATAACAACAAGACATTAATACAAGTCCAAAAAATGAATCTTCAGCACAATTTTACATAGTGATTACTAAATCATCTAATTCATCATCTAAATCATCTTCAGAGTCTGAATTATTATCACCAATGGGAAGAGTAGAACTATCATCTGCATCAACACGAGACCCCTGTGTAAAAGGAGGCATAGAACTCTCACTCATATGAAGTCCCTCAGGTTCAGGAGGCAAAGACAAACCATCAGACGTAGTTGACTTAGAGCACCCAACACTTTGCTCCCGAACTTCCATCTCTTCCATATCTGAGTCATTCAAACCATATGACCCTATTTCTTCTCTAATCCTTTGTTTTTCTTTCTTGGCCTTTTCCACACCTTTGAAATAATCTTTTATTTTTTGTGCATCTGCTTCAGGAACTTTCTTACAAGCAGCAACATTTCCTTTGAGTCCAGCAATATGTTGCTTGAAGCGATATACCCCTCCACTTATGGTTTTTCCGCAAAAGTTACAGATGACTTGCTTCTTAGATGCATCAAGTGGTGTGCCATATTCCCATCCAAAATCCATCTTCCCTGTGACTGATATCTCGAAATTTTGATAACTTCAAATGACTCTGTAGTTAAATTTGCAGCCAAAGAGAACTCCGGAATCTACAACTACCATCAATCCGACCACTACCAAGCAGATTTTCAATCAAATGGTATCCCATTCACAAAGACAACAAACTGAACACCAAGGCAAAGACAATTAACTGCAAAAACCGTCAATTACAGTTCCTAAAAACCCTAGCATATCAACAGTAGCACACCAAAAAATTCATCATCAATCGGACCACTACCAAGCAAATTTTCAAGACTTCCAAGCTATATTCGCACATCACAATTTGCACATCACAATTTACACATAGCACATATTCGCACATCACAATTTGCAGCACACACAATTAAGTCAACGAAATCCCAAATCAGCAATAAAAAAATCCCAAATCCGCACAAAATTTCAATTTGGACATCACAATTTGCACATCATATTAATCAATTAGCACATCATAGATAACAATTCGCACATCACAACATTCAATTTCAATAAAA
>JAURVB010008719.1:0-11690 GCA_033002965.1 Piper betle | reverse complement strand
TTCTCCACCTTCATCTTGCACTCCAAAAACAGCCTACTTCCTTCTTCTCCAACACTTATCTTGGCCCCAAAACCTAGATTCACGTCCTTCATCAACTTCAATCTTCTCAAGCAACCAATTGGAAGCCTAAAGTCCATGTTTTACGCAGATCTCAAGGCGACATCTTGCTGCACCAAGGCACGCGTCTCCTGGCCAGCAGCACCGCCAGAGGACGCAAGGCGACCTCCGTCCGGCCAGCAGCACCGCTGGGAACTCTTCCCTTCTCCCCGCACGACAACCCAACGTCAAGGCTAAGCATCTACCCTCTGAAATTGCCATGACAGCATTTGTTGCAACAGAGCATGTCGCCACTTCCATCACCCTTGCAACTCCACCCTCAAAGTTGCAATTCTGCCACCCACCGGAAACCAGGGATACAACGAGCCATCCTTCGACCCAGCAACCAGAGGGGTCGTCAGGGTTGTGAGGGCTGCCTTGAAAATTCTTGTTTAGAGTCACCCAATTTGCCAACATTTCAGATTCGTCGGCCATGGCAGAATTTCAGTTGTATACCATTTAGTTTAGTTCTTTTCTTGTTGATTTCCAACTTTAATTCCCATGATTAACAAGCTCACTATCAATTAAAAATATGCATGCAAGAAAATTAAGAAGGGGGAGATAGGAAGGATACCCAAGCAAGGAAGAAGCCACAAGCCAGTAAGGAAGTGGAGAAGAAAATGCGTATGAAGATGAAGGCGTTAGGGTATGTGGAAACACCCATATTTCCATTTAACTTGGGTAACCAGGTAAATAATAAAATATAATAATTAACTGGGTAGACTTAACCGGATAGAGAATACAACACGTGTACGTTCCTTTCCGGACCAGCGTTCGAAGTATATATATATATATATATTTTCACGAGTCTTTACAATCTCTCCAACTTAGAAATGTTTCGTCCCCGAAATATTATAACGGCAACAGAAACCATCATGATTACAGGACAATCACGATTAATTATTTATTCGGTATCAGTTCGTGCTACTACAATCATAAGAAATCGTTATGTCACGAATAGGCTAGGGTATTTCCTTGTCATTTCTTGTTCAGTCTCCCATGTAGCTTCCTCTGACCCCTGATTTTTCCACAATACCTTTACCAAAGGAATTTCCTTGTGTCCTGAGTGTCTTTATTTCTCTTGCCAGGATGCGAATCAGCTTTTCGTCATAGGTTAAATCTGATTGTAGTTCTAAGTCTTCAAAATTTGTGATTATATGACCTTCATCTTGTACATATTTCTTTAGCATTGACACATGGAAAACATTGATGTACTCCAGCTAGGCTTGGTGGTAATGCTAGTCTATATGCACAATTTCCAACTCGATCCAGGATTGGAAACGGTCCTATGAATCTTGGCTTCAACTACCCTGATGTTCAAAATCTGATCACCCCCTTCCTAGGACAATAATAAATGGTCGATAATTAATCGGTGTAATATAAGAGATTAATTTTAAATCTGATAATTATAAGTAATTAATAAAATAAAGATTTCACCCTTACCATATTAAAGTTAATATTAAGTAAATAAAATGATTCTTTTAATAACGAGTCAGTAATGTAGAAAATGAGTTATTAAATTATAATCGTGTAAAAAAATCACTAAGCATTGAACCTAAGTAGCATAATGAAAATAAATAAAGTTCAAAACTTTATTGAGTCGAATAATTTAAAATAATTGTATTAAAAATATTTTTGAATTAGAATAATAAAAATTATTTTAAATAATTTAATCGTACAATCTTAATTAATTAAATTGCTATGAATAAGGATAGCAATTAAAAATTATAAACTGTAAACTAAATCATCAAGATCGTGGTTAAGTAATTATTATCTCAAAAGAAAATATACTAATAATATATAATTAAATACTTGTTTATAAATTAATAATTACTTTATCATTAGTGAAGTGTGAATTATGATTTAGATAATAAATTTAAAATGTAAAGTAGGATTTAAATGATTATATCACATGAATAATTTAATATTTAATATTGTTGAATTTTAATAATGATATATATATATATATTAGACAATTAGTTGCATGCATTTCTACTCGAATAAAATTATACTTATGTATAATTTTTTATTCTCGTTCAGATTAGGATCGTTGGTTGTGGTTGCGAGTCCACCTACGAACTATCCAGGGCCGTATAATTATTTGAAATGTTGTATTTTCCCTCTTGGAGCCCTGGTCGGCCAGAGCCCAGATTCGACCACCATGCACCGAGTGCAACTGGGGTCAAAGAATTGACTCAGTCTGACACGGGCCGCACCCTTAAAATTACTATGTGGTAGTCTTGGTCGACTTGAGTATCTGACCACCATGCGCTGCAACGCAACTGGGGTCGACTCAATTCGGCACAAGGCAGCACCCCCTGAAAGATTTAACACCTGTTCCCATGCCGAAAGGGGTAACAGGGCGCAATGGTGCAAGACGGCTCATTAAGCACTTGTGATACCGAGAGGGTGAGTCAATAGCAAACATCAGTAACTACAGGCTGTGGGCCACGTAGCGTGTGTGCGCATGCATGGGATGGTAGCTGGATGGGGTGGCCACCCCTCCCAGCATATAACGAGCTTGGCATAGGCTCATAACAACTAAAAGACTATTGAAACGATAATGGGGATTTTATTGACTTGTTTCATTTAATTATGCGGCTTAGTGGTTTTATCACTAACGCGGAATTGCCTCCGCAGGTGAACAGCTTTGGACAGAAGAGTAAAAGTGACTCAGGTTGGTGAATTGATAATAAAATTTGGACTTCCTTATTATTCTCTTGTGTTAAAAATGTGGCTATGGGAAACGGTTCGAGACTGTGGGATGGTTATTTTATATTCTAGAGAACATGATTTATTGTTATGATGTATACTATATATAGCCAGACTTATTTGTTGTTCTTCAATTCATGTTCGGGAATATTATCGTTACATCAATTATATTTTTAGGTAACACCCGGTCCGGTTCGGGTGAGTCGTTACATCATCAATCCTCGGTAAGGGGGACCGATTCTTGACCGTCACTTGATTGTGTTTGCGATAGTCAATACACAGCCGAAGTGATTTATCTTTCTTCTTCACAAAAAGAATAGGGGCTCCCTAGGGTGAAGTACTTGGTCGGATGAAACCTACCTGCAACAACTCTTCTAGTTGGCTCTTTAAGTCCTGCTGGAGCCATGCGGTATGGTGCTTTAGAAATTGGTGTTGTTCCAGGTGCTAGGTCAATGGCGAACTCCACTGCCACGCTTAGAGGTAACTCCTAGAAGTTCGTCTCGGAATACATCGGAAAACTCCGCTACCACAGGAATCATGGACAACTCTTTGGGTTTTGAATCAGACTCAACTAAGTTAGCCAAAAAGCACACTTACCAACCCATGCACCAGAAGCAAATCCTCAACGTGATGATGGAATGTGGTTTTTCCAATGGATTTCCACCAGCAAGATGCTTCCTCCTGAAGCATGCATGTTGCCAACCTCACTTGATGGCAGTGGGGCACAGACAAAGCCCTAAATGTCTTTTCGGTAATGTCTATCCAGCTCTCTGCCTTTATTGGATCGATCCCTCCAACAAATAGTTCAGCTCCATTCTTCCTGAACTTTTCCACAGTGTAACGGTCACTATCATCAACAGCTGGTGGCACCACTTGTCGGACTACTGGTGGCACTGGGTTTGGATGCTCCCTCGCTCGCCCGGGTCTGCTAACCCTGCCCACCCTTGGGCACTTCCCTGACCACCATCCGGGGTGATTCTGGGACCCGCTGCTGAGTTTGAGGCTCCATTCCCTGCTACCACTCCCGGTAACCGCTGAACAATATTCTGAACCACAGAATTTGTATTTTCTAAAGCCTGTGCCAGTCCCTGTATGGCCATCAGGATTTGGGCCAATACATTCTCTGTGTTCGAATTTGACTGCGCAGATCGGTTTGACTGTCTATGAGTGTCTGCCATCTGAAACATCGAACCATCATGGTTCATTAACATGTTCTTGTTCAATTTTGACTTAGGTTTATTAGCGAATGAATTTGTTAATTAATAACACAACACAATGGGAAAAGATAATTATTGGACTTTTCAACAAGGTACTTGAGTCATAATGTGTGAGCTTGTGGGAAACCTGTGCTCTGATACCACCTGTAACGACCCGCCCGAACCGGCCCGGCGTTACTTAAAAATATGTAATAGATGTAACGATAATATTCCAGAACATGAATATTAATACAACAATTAAGTCTGGCAATATATAAATCATATAAATCATAAATAGCATGTTCTCTAAAATATAAAATAACCGTCCCACAGTCTCGGACCGTTTCCCATAGCCACAATTATAACACAAGAGAATAATAAGGAAGTCCAATTTTATTATCAATTCACCAAACCTGGGTCACTTTTATTCTTCAGTCCAAAGCTGCTCACCTACGGAGGCAATTCCGCGTTAGTGATAAAAACACTAAGCCGCATAATTAAATGAAACAAGTCAATATAATTCCCTATTATCATTTCACAAGTCTTTTAGTAATTATGAGCCTATGCCGAGCTCCAATTATGCTGGTAGGGGTGGCCACCCCATCCAGTTACCATCCCATGTATGCGCACACACGCTACGTGGCCCATGGCCTGTAGTTACCGATATTTGCCATTGACTCACCCTCTCGGTATCACAAGTGCATAATGAGCCTACTTGCGCCACTGCGCCCTGTCACCCCTTTCGGCCTGGGGGCAGGTATTCAATCTTTCAGGGGTGCTGCCCTGCCGAATTGAGTCGACCCCGGTTGCGTTCCAGCGCATGGTGGTCAGATACTCAAGTCGACCAAGACTCCCACATAGTAGTTTTAAAAGTGCGGCCCCGTGTCGGACTGAGTCAATTCTTTGACCCTGATTGCACTCGGTGCATGGTGGTCAAATCTAGCCTCAGCCGACCAAGGCTGCCAACTAGGGAAAATACAACATTTCAAATGATTATACGGACCTGGATAGTTTGTAAGTGAACTCGCAGCTGTGACCAACGATCCTAATCTGAACGAGAACATAAAATTATACATAAGTATAATTTTATTCGAGTAGAAATGCATGCAACTAAATGTCTAATATATATATCATTTTCAAAAATATTAAATATTAAATTGTTAACAAATCTAGTGAGATAATTAATTATTCATGTGACATAATCATTTAAGCCCTACTTTACATTTTAAATTAATTATCCAAATCATAATTAATACTTAACAATTGATAAAATAATTATTAACTGATAACAAATATTTAATTACTATTATTAGTATATTTTCCTTTGAGATGATAATTACTTAACCACGATCTTGATGATTTAGTTTACGGTTATAATTTTTAGTCGCTATCATTATTAATAGTAATTTAATTAATTAAGTCGTTCGATTAAATTAACTAAATTAATTTGCATTATTCTAATTCAAAGATACTACTAATACAATTATTTTAAATTATTCAACTCAATAAAGTTTCGAACTTTATTTATTTTTATTATGCTATTTAGGTTCGACGCTTGTGATTTTTACCCGATTATAGTTTAATAACCCATTTTCTACATTACTGACTCGTTATTAAAATAATCACTTTATTTACCTAATATTAAATTTAATATGGTAAAGCTAAAATCTTTATTTTATTAATTACTTATAACCATCCGATTTAATTTAATCGCTTGTATTACGCCGATTAATTATCGACCGTTTATCATTACCGTATTTTTATTACTTATGTCCATGTCGATTTCGTCCAATAATTAATTAGTTTAGTAACTTTACCCATAACCCATTAAAATGATTATTTTTAAAGATTTATTACGCGTTAGTATTATTTTTTAACTCGAGTCGGTATCGAGTCAACCCATATTTACAAGTTTGCCACTCTTCTTCTTCTCCTTCTTCTTCTCTTCCCGTCGCCATTCTTCTCTTCTCCAAAAACAGGTTCGTCCTTCTTCTCCCAGCCTTATCTTGGCACCCAAAACCAGATTCACGTCCTCCATCAACTTCAACCTTCTCCAGCAACCAATTGGAAGCCTAAAGTCCATGTTTTACAGCAGCTACCCAAGGCGACACCTTGCTGCACCAAGGCGCGCGTCTCCTGGCCAGCAGCACCGCCGGGGACGCAAGGCGACCTCCGTCCGGCCAGCAGCACCGCCAGGAACTCTTCCCTTCTCCCCGCACGACAACCCAACGTCAAGGCTAAGCGTCTACCCTCTGAAACTGCCATGACAGCGTCTGTTGCAGCAGAACGTCGCCACTTCCGTCACCCTTGCAACTCCGCCCACTCACAGTTGCAATTCCGCCACCCACCGGAAACCAGGGACATGGCGAGCCATCCCTTCGACCCAGCAACCAGAGGGGTCGTCGGGGTTGTGAGGGCTGCCTTGAAATTCTTGTTTACAGTCGCCCAATTTGCCAACATTTCAGATTCGTCGGCCATGGCGGAATTTCAGTTGTATACCATTTAGTTTAGTTCTTTTCTTGTTGATTTACAACTTTAATTCCCATGATTAACAAGCTTACTATCAATTAAAAATATGCATGCAAGAAAATTAAGAAGAGGGAGATAGGAAGGATACCCAAGCAAGGAAGAAGCCACGCCGGTAAGGAAGAGGAGAAGAAAATGCGAATGAAGGCTAAGGTGGAGGACATCCTTCATAAAATAAAAATGACGGCTAGGGTATGTGGAAACACCCGTATTTCATTTAACCGGGTAACCGGGTAAATAATAAAATATAATAATTAACCAGGTAGAATTAACCGGATAGAGAATATAACACGTTCGGTCCTTCCCGGACAGCGTTCAAATATATTATTATTATTATTATTATTCACAGTCTTTACATAGGTACAATCCCATGCATGCGCACAAATACTACATGGCCCACAGTCTCTAGTTATCGATATTTGCCACTGACTCACCCTCTCGGTATCATAAGTGCATAATGAGCCGTCTTACACCACTGTGCCCTATCACCCCTTTCAGCATGAGGGTAGGTATTTAATCTTTCAAAAAGTTTAAGGGTGCTACCCCGTGTCGGATTGAGTCATTTCTCTTACCCCGGTTTCGCTCAGCACATGGTGATCGATTGTGGGCTCAGGCCGACCAAAGCTCCCAAATAGGAATATATAACATTTCTAATAATTATACGAACCTAGAATTTGATGAGGCACCCGTAACTACGACACACAATCCTAATATGAATGAAACTTCTTTAAAGTCTTCCCTTTTTGAGCCAAATATGCTCACAAACTATCAAGATGATGTTTTATTTAACATCAACATAATTCTCCTTTATATAGAAGAATATGTATGGAATTTAAAAAGTCAATATATTAAACTTTTATAATATGTGTGGAGTTCAAGAAGTCACTATATTAAACTTTTGTATAAAAGAACATAATCACGCATAGTTATATTAAACACCAATCATTTGTGTGATAACCAAAAGTCAAAAACTTATTATTGAGTTTAATGTGAATGGGTTCCAATCCCAAAAATTCAATCCCAAGAATTAATTTAATTAAATAGTATTTAAGATTTGTTATAAGATTTATAAAACCCTAAATAAAATAACCTAATTATTTTTTCGGGGTTTTATAGACTAGGTGTTAGAGTATGATACGCTAGCATTTGAAGATGCATATATTTTAATTTAACTCATACGCTAAGGTATATGTGGCATAGGTTAGCACGATCCACGTTTAACTTTCCTCAAAATGTGATCAAATAATAAGTGACCTGATAATCAAATTTGGAACCTAATGTAGGAAGGGTGCACCTCTTTTACAACTCGGAGTAAGCATTTTGGTAGTCTTTAAGTTAAATAATCCTTATACTGTATGATGTAAGCATGCATATGGTAGTTGCCCGTGCAAGTTTTCCATCTTAAGGCTCATCAAGAGCTAAGATCTACTTTTGTCACATTAGTCCAATTTTATTTAAACCAATGTGTAGTTCGCCAACTTATATCATCGTGATTTGGACTGGCCTTAGGCCGAAGCAGGGTGTTATACCACCTATGGTACTGGCTTTGTCGTTAATATATTTGTGATTCTAATCTATAGTACTTGATAGCAGTGTGTATTTGGCATGTGCATGCTCTCTGTTGAGTGTATTTGAACCATGCAATGTTACAACATTTTCATATATGCTTTACTTATAAAACCCAGGCCATTCGCCCAAGGGTTTTGTGCTAGATCAATCTTGATGCAGATTGGATTAGTTGGTTTGACCCTTCTTGTCATGGTTTAAGTATGGTATGGTGTATGTTTACCCAGCCATAGCCTTCTTTGGTGTTCGGTATGTTTATTTGGAAGCTAAGCACCTGACCTTTTGATTTCTAGTTCAGTCGAGTCAAGTCTAATAAGACGTTAGGAATGAGTCCACATGAGTGTTGATTGCTTGTCGATTGTTTGAAAACCCTTTCAAATAGTCCTAGCCCCTACGAGACCCACGACATAGTTCTCTCCTGGCGTCCTTGAGTTGGAAAATGTGTGATTCAGGGTTTTTGTGTTAGCCTAAAGGTTCCAGGATGGTGCCCTTGTACCCAGCCCATGCCCTAGTTCAGCTCAACCATACCTGTGACATCAGCAGCATGAACCTGTGACACTTCCCATGGTCTGGGACCCTTATTGTAAGGACCCGCACCAAAGTGCAGCATAATGGACTAAGTCATCTTTTTAAAAGTAGTTAATCAAGTTAAAGATTTATAGTCAATTCACACTTATAAACAAGATCTTAGCCCATTAAGTATTAGATGTGGGACTAAGTTGATAGATCTCACAATCAACCCACCTTAGGAAATTTACTCCCAGAAATTCCTACACTTGGCCCTTTAGTAGCCCCAGCCCACAACCTTTTTTGGCCCATGACTGATAGCCTAGCCGACGTCCCTAGTCTAGCCCACCATCTAATAATGGAACCCGGATGCTCTAATACCATTTGTAACAACCCAATCCAGAGTGCAACATCATGGGCTAAGCCATCTCTTCAAACGTAGTTAACTAAGTTAAAAATCTATAGTTCATTCCCACTTATAAACAAGATCTTAGCACAGTATGTATTATATGTGGGACTAATTTGATGAATCTCACACTTACACTGTCAGCTTTTCCCTTTTCTGTAAAACCCCCATTCTCTTCCTCTTTTCACCTTTTTATTTGCTTGGTCTGACTCCCCCTTCCCTCCCAGCCTCCTTCCCTTCCTGCCTTGGCTTCTCCTTGCTCTCTTAAACCTCCCCAAACTTTCCGCATTCGTGTTCTTCCATGTTGTTGCTCCGTGTGATGCTTCCTTTATATTTTTGTGATATTTTTCTTGTTTCTGGTTGTGTTAGGACCGTTTAGATGGTAGTTTCATGATTGGTACATGTTTATTTAAATAGTTGTGTATTTATGATCATGATATGCTGCCTATTTGTCTATGTCTTGGTAGATCTGTTTTAACTCTTTCTCGATGTTGTATTTTTACATGCTATTACTTCCATTGTGGTGCTAAGAGGTAGATCTATAATGTTGATGAAGTATGTTTCTCTTGTTTTAGCCTATATTAGCATGTATTGGAGCCAAAATGGTAGAAAGGTGGCAACTTCATTACTTGTAGAAGCCTATCCGCCACTTTCCCCAATTTTATCCCCCTATGTTGGTAGCATTTGCATACTTTACTTTGCATGACTGTTGTCTAGGTGTTGGCTATGCCTCACTAAAATATCAAGCTAAAATAACATCAGTAAAGGCCTCAACAAAACACCTAACCGTTGTATGTGTATGTTATGTTTTCGGTATGTTTGGCTATGCTCTATGTTTGCACTCCTAGATGAGACCCTAAACAATTTTTATAAAATCTATAGAAAGACATGATGACTCACTAATTCTGTACTATAAACATGTAAATTTTGGGGCTAACTAAAATTCATTTATGAGGTTAGCCAGCTTGGACTTTTGAAGTGTATAGGAATGAAGGGTTTAACCATAATTCCCTAGCTCCAGTTACAAAATTTTTTGACCCTAGTGTATGTTGTTAAAAATTACAAAATTTCTCGCAAACTATAGGATTCTCACTGTAGCATCTTAGAAAATTTTAAGGGTCATTGGTTGAGTAGATACTTCAGTAGGAACTTGCCAAGTCACTTAGGTCTAGCTAGCTCAAGAAATACATCAGCCAATGCTTGGCCTTTCCGAGCCCAATCAGGCCCAATGTCACGGGCTTTGCATCTGATAATTTACTAGGCAAAAGCCCACTGTCTTAGCTAACCACACTCTTTTACCTAGGCCCATTTGGAGTTTCCAAGCCCAATAACAAGACTTTAGATAATTGGTGCACGGCCCAAGAAAATATTCCCATGTAGGCCCATGGGCCAACACATGGTAATTTTTATAGCAAATCCTTAGTGTCAAAGCCCAGTGGTCCAAATTTTAGCCCACTTCAACATCGTTTGGCCCAATCAAAAAATCATTCGATTAAATCCACTGAATAAAGCCCTAAGTTTGGACTTTCTAGAAAGTGTACAAAAAACCATAAACACTAATTAATGTTACCTAATGAGGTTTAACACTCCACTAAGTACGATAATTAAGTTAAGTAAGCTTTTGAGTCATGCATGTGTGGAGGCGTTGCCTCGCTTTGCATGCGGATGTGATCCTATCGTGATTCAGGTTTCATCTTCTGATTAGCATACGCGAGGTGGACTTGATGATTTATGACAAGAAATTTCACTCATCTAGGTCATTAGGACTCTTCTGGTCCACTCTATCAAATTTAACCGAGTTTTAGATGTAGCATGGGGTTAGCAGCATTTTATCGAATCCCTCTGTTGCTTAGCAATTTAGCCAAGTTTTCTGCAAATTAATAAAACTTTAAGTTTGAGCCCTTAATAGTTTTTGAAAGCTAAGTTCGAAAAACTATCATATACAAGCCCTACCTAAGCCTATATTATAAGTATAAGAGTTTTGTTTTTACAAACATGAAAGTATTGTACGGGTATTATGAATTGCACTAATATTCATTTAAACCTTGAAGTAATACAATGTATGAGGGTATTGTGTAATGCAACACATTTTTAAAATTTGTGGCATTAGCTTGACAAATTATTCCAATATCATCTAAGTACCATGGCGGTGTTATATGGAAGTATGTGAGGGCATAAGATCTATATGTAAGTATGCTTTGCCGAGCTTATGTGTCAATCTATTTCATGTAAATTGTTCTTTCCTACAGCCTTGTGAGGTTTTTCTGAAATTTCTAAGATTTCTTATGGGTAATGAAGTGCTCATTTGTCAGTCTTGAAATATAATTAGTTATTTCAGATCAGTATTAGAATTTCTTTGATTAGTAACGTGTTTTCTATATGTAATAGGTGAGGCCTCGTGGTGTTGACTGGCTTAGTAATGCGGATCTGCGGCTCATGGTGGTGGTGGTGGCCTTGTGTTATATGTTTGTATTATGTATTATGTTGTTGGACTGTATTATTGGGCATGTGCCCTGGACTTATCTACCATTTATCATTCTGGATAGGGTGTATGCCATGGTTGGATTTGTGTACATGTGCCTTGATATTATTATTATTATTATTATTATTATTATTATTATTATTATTGTCATATTGGGTATTTAACTTTGGGGCATAGGCTAATAATCGTCTATAGGGTG
>JAURVB010008718.1:0-10984 GCA_033002965.1 Piper betle | reverse complement strand
TATAGACGATTATTAGCCTATGCCCCAAAGTTAAATACCCAGTATGACAATAATGATAATAATAATGATAATAATAATAATGATGATGATAATAATAATAATAATAATAATAATAATATCAAGGCACATGTACACAAACTAACCATGGCATACACCCTATCCAGAATGATAAATGGTAGATAAGTCCATGGCAGATGTCCAATAATATAGTCCAACAACATAATACATAATACAAACACATAACACAGGGTTTGTATATGATAGTTTTTCGAATTTAGCTTTCAAAAACTATTAAGGGTTTTATTAATTTGCAGAAAACTTGGCTAAATTGCTAAGCAACAGAGGGATTTGATAAAATGCTGCTAACGCCATGCTACATCTAAAACTCGCTTAAATTCGATAGAGTGGACTAGGAAAACTCCTAATGACATAGATGAGTGAAATTTATTGTCATAAATTGCCAGGTCCACCTCGTGTATGCTAATCAAAAGATGAAATCCGAATCACGATAGGATCACATCCGCATGCAAAGCGAGGCAACGCCTCCACACATGCATGATCCAAAAACTTACTTAACTTAATTGTCATACTTAGTGGAGTGTTAAACCTCATTAGGTAACATTAATTAGTGTTTATGGTTTTATGTACACTTTCTAGAAAGTCCAAACTTAGGGCTTTATTCAGTGGATTTAATCGAATGAGTTTTTGATTGGGCCAAACGATGTTCAAGTGGGCTAAAATTTGGACCACTCGGCTTTGACCCTAAGGATTTTCTATAAAAATTACCATGTGTTGGCACATGGGCCTACATGGGAATATTTTCTTGGGTCGTGCACCAATTATCTAAAGTCTTGTTATTGGGCTTGGAAACTCCAAATGGGCCTAGGTAAAAGGGTGTGGTTAGCTAAGACAGTGGGCTTTTGCCTAGTAAAGTATCAGATGCAAAGCCCATGACATTGGGCCTGGTTGGGCTAGGGAAAGGCCAAGCATTGGCTGATGTATTTCTTGAGCTAGCTAGACCTAAGTGACTTGGCAAGTTCCTATTGAAGTATTTACTCAACCAATGACCCCTAAAAATTTTCTGAGATGCTACAGTGAGAATCCTATAGTTTGCAAGAAATTTTGTAATTTTTAATAACATACACTAGGAACTGGAGCTAGGGAATTATGGTTAAACCCTTCATTCCTATACACTTCAAAAGTCCAAGCTGGCTAACCTCATAAATGAATTTTAGTTAGCCCCAAATTTTACATGTTTATAGTACAGAATTAGTGAGTCATCATGTCTTTTTATAGATTTTATAAAAATTGTTTAGGGTCTCATCTAGGAGTGCAAACATAGAGCATAGCCAAACATACCGAAAACATAACATACACATACAACGGTTAGGTGTTTTGTTGAGGCCTTTACTGATGTTATTTTAGCTTGATATTTTAGTGAGGCATAGCTAACACCTAGACAACAGTCATGCAAAATAAAGTATGCAAATGCTACCAACATAGGGGGATGAAATTGGGGAAAGTGGCGGATAGGCTTCTACAAGTAATGAAGTTGCCACCTTTCTACCATTTTGGCTCCCATACATGCTAATATAGGCTAAAACGAGAGAAACATACTTCATCAACATTATAGATCTACCTCTTAGCAACACGATGGAAGTAATAGCATGTAAAAATACAACATCGAGAAAGAGTTAAAACAGATCTACCAAGACATAGACAAATAGGCAGCATATCATGATCATAAATAGACAACTATTTAAATAAACATGTACCAATCCTGAAATTACCATCTAAACGGTCCTAACACAACCAGAAACAAGAAAAAATATCACAAAAATATAAAGGAAGCATCACACGGTGCAACAACATGGAAGAACATGAATGCGGAAACTTTGGGGAGGCTTTAAGAAAGCAAGGAGAAGCCAAGGCAGGAAGGGAAGGAGGCTGGGATGGAAGGGGGAGTCAGACCAAGCAAATAAAAAGGTGAAAAGAGGAAGTGAATGGGGGGTTTTACAGAAAAGGGAAAAGCTAAGAGTGTAAGTGTGAGATCCATCAAATTAGTCCTACATATAATACATATTGTGCTAAGATCTTGTTTATAAGTGGGAATGAACTATAGATCTTTAACTTGGTTAACTACATTTGAAGAGATGACTTAGCCCATGATGTTGCACTCTGGATTGCGTTGTTACAAATGGTATCAGAGCATCCTGGTTCCATATTAGATGGTGGGCTAGACTAGGGATGTCGGCTAGGCTGTCAGTCATGGGTTAAAAAAGGTCATGGGCTAGGGCTAGTAAAGGGCCAAGTGTAGGAATTTCTGGGAGTAAATTTCCTATGGTGGGTTGATTGTGAGATCTATCAACTTAGTCCCACATCTAATACCTAATGGGCTAAGATCTTGTTTATAAGTGATGAATTGACTATAAATCTTTAACTTGATTAACTACTTTTAAAGAGATGACTTAGTCCATTATGCTGCACTTTGGGGCGGGTCGTTATAGTAAGGGTCCCAAACCATGGGAAGTGTCATAGATTCATGCTGCTGATGTCACAGGTATGGTTGAGCTGAACTAGGGCATGGGCTGGGTACAAGGGCGCCATCCTGGAATCTTTTATGCTAACACAAAAACCCTGAATCACACATTTTCCAACTCAAGGATGCCAGGAGAGAACTATGTCGTGGGTCTCGTAGGGGCTAGGACTATTTGAAAGGGTTTTCAAACAATCAACAAGCAATCAATACTCATGTGGGACTCATTCCTAACGTCTTACTAGACTTGACTCGACCGAACTAGAAATCAAAAGGTCAGGTGCTTAGCTTCCAAATAAACATACCGAACACCAAAGGAGGCTATGGCTGGGTAAACATACACCATACCATACTTAAACCATGACAAGAAGGGCCAAACCAACTAATCCAATCCGCATCAAGATTGACCTAGCACAAAACCCTTGGGTGAATGGCCTGGGTTTTATAAGTAAGGCATATATGAAAATGCTGTAACATTGCATGGTTCAAATACACTCAACGGAGAGCATGCACATGCCAAATACACACTACTATCAAGTACTATAGATGAGAATCACAAATATATTAATGACAAAGTCAGTATCATAGGTGGTATACCACCCCGCTTTGGCCTAAGGCTAGACCAAATCACAATGATATAAGTTGGCGAACTACACATTTGTTTAAATAAAATTGGACTAATGTCACAAAAGTAGATCTTAGCCCTTGATGAGCCTTAAGATGGAAAACTTGCATGGGCAACTACCATATGCATGCTTACATCATACAGTATAAGGAGTATTTAACTTAAAGACTACCAAAATGCTTACTCCGAGTTATAAAAGAGGTGAACCCTTCCTACATTAGGTTCCAAACTTGATTATAAGGTCACTTCTTACTTGTTCACATTTTGAGGAAAGTTAAAGATGGATCGTGCTAACCTATTCCACATATACCTTGGCGTATGAGTTAAATTAAAATATATACATCTTCAAATGCTAGTATCATACTCTAACACCTAGTCTATAAAACCCTGAAAAAAATAATTAGGTTATTTTATTTAGGGTTTTATAAATCTTATAACAAATCTTAAATACTATTTAATTAAATTAATTCTTGGGATTGAATTTTTGGGATTGGAACCCAGTCGCATTAAACTCAATAATAAGTTTTTGACTTTTGGTTTATCACACAAATGATTGGTGTTTAATATAGCTATGCGTGATTATATTCTTTTATACAAAAGTTTTATATAGTGAATTCTTGAATTCCACACATATTATAAAAGTTTAATATATTGACATTTTAAATTCCATACATATTCTTCTATATAAAGGAGAAATATGTTGATGTTAAATAAAACATCGTCTTGATAGTTTGTGAGCATATTTGGCTCAAAAAGGGAAGACTTTAAAGAAGTTTTATTCATATTAGGATTGTGTGTCGTAGTTAAGGGTGCCTCATCAAATTCTAGGTTTGTATAATTATTAGAAATGTTATATATTCCTATTTGGGAGCTTTGGTCGGCCTAAGCCCATAATTGATCACCATGTGCTGAGCGAAACCGGGTAAGAGAAATGACTCAATCCGACACGGGGTAGCACCCTTAAACTTTTTGAAAGATTAAATACCTACCCCCATGCCGAAATGGGTGATAGGGCACAGTGGTGCAAGATGGCTCATTATGCACTTATGATACCGAGAGGGTGAGTCAGTGGCAAATATCGATAACTAGAGATTGTGGGCCATGTAGTATTTGTGCGCATACATGGGATTGTCCCTATGTAAAGACTGTGAATAATAATAATAATAATAATAATAATAATAATACATTCGAACATTGTCCGGGAAGGACCGAACGTGTTATATTCTCTATCCGGTTAATTCTACCTGGTTAATTATTATATTTTATTATTTACCCGGTTACCGGGTTAAATGAAATATGGGTGTTTCCACATATCCTAGCCATCATTTTTATTTTATGAAGGATGTCCTCCACCCGAGCCATCTTCTTCTTCCCCAACGTCCCTTTCTTCTCCAAACTCCATCTTTGCACCCAAAAACAAGATCTGTGACGTCTTCTTCTTCAACCCTATGCAACCTTCCCCAGCAACCCAATTGAACAACCATATAAACATCCCAACAAGGCATCAACAACGAATTAAAACAGCCAAAGATGAAACCCAACATCCATGTTTTACAGCAGCCATCCAAGGTGACCATCCTGCACCAAACCAGGCCTGTTCTTCTTCTCCCAACCTCAAGACCCCTCCTTTCTTGCACCTTGCTCCAATTCAGATGTTCCACGACCTCAGGCCGGCCTCAAAACAGTAAGGATCAGCCACCTTTGGACGTTGCATGGAGTATGGTCGTTCTCCCCACTTCTACACTTTGCCGCCATGAATTCCGGCGAGAAGGTCGTCCGCTGTGGACTGTTCCGGCGGCCTGAACTGCTGTGATGGAACCCATGATGCTGTCGACGAAGCACAACCGGTGTCTACCCCTCTGAATCTTCCATTACAGCATCTATTTCAGAGGAACTGCCATCACCATCTTCACCCCTTGCAACTCCGCCCACAAACAGCTGTAATTCCGCCACCACTTGGAAACCAGGGACACGGCGAGCCCTCCCTTCGACCCAGCAGCAAGAGAGGTCATCGGGGTGTGAGGGACTGCCTTGCAATTGTTCTTACGGTCGCCCATCTTGCCAAAGTTTCAGACTACTCGGCCATGGACGGGATTCCAGTTTTCAGTTTAGTTCTTTTCTTTCTTGTTGATTTCAGACTTTAGTTATCATGATTAACAAGCTTATTATCAATTAAAAAGACATATGCATGCATGAAAATTAAGAAGAGGGAGATAGGAAGGATACCCAAGCAAGGAAGAAGCACCGGCAAGGAAGAGGAGAACTAGGCGGCTAAGGTGAGGAAGACGCCCCTTACACCGAGTGAAAATGACGTCCTCTTTCAAAATTTATAAAAATGAAAATGACGGCTAGGGTATGTGAAAACACCCCTACACCCGTATTTTATTTAACCGGGTAAATAATAAAATGGGTAAATAATTAACCGGGTAGAGAATATAACACGATCGGTCCTTTTCGGACCACGTCTGTGTCCAATTATTAATGTATTATGTATCATTATTATTATTATTATTATTATTATTATTATTTTCCCACAGTCTTTACAATCTCCCCAACTTAGAAATGTTTCGTCCCCGAAATATTATAACGACAACAGGATAATCATGATATAATTTTATTTCTTCAGTATCGGTTCATGCTATTACAATAATGAGAATCTTATGCCTCAAATAGGCTAGGGTATTTCCTTGCCATTTCTTGTTCAGTCTCCCATGTAGCTTCCTCTAATCCCTGATTTTTCCACAATACTTTTACCAAAGGGAATTTCCTTGTTCCCAAGTGTCTTTATTTCTCTTGCCAGGATGCGGATCGGCTTTTCCTCATAGGTTAAATTTGATCATATGATCTTCATCTCGTACGATCTCTTTAGCATTGACACATGGAAAACATTGTGTACTCCACTAGGCTTGGTGGAATGCTATCTATATGCACAATTTCCAACTCGATCCACGATTGGACGTCCTATGAATCTTGGCTTCAACTTCCCGATTTCTAAATGATCACCCCTTCATAGGAGATGTCTTTAGGTACACAAACTCCCCAACTTGGAACTCTATGTCCTTCCTTCGAGTATCAGCATAACTCTTTTGTCAATCCTGAGCTGCCTTAAGTCTTTGCTGAATGAGTTTCACCTTTTCAGTTGCTTCTCTCATCATGTTCTGGCCCAACTATAACTACTTCAGTAGACTCCAGCCAGCTTGATGGAGATCTGCAGAGAGTCAAGTTTGAATGGTGTAGTAAGTGTGAGGAGAGTTTCCAGTCTCTAAAGAAGAGTCTAGCAACTGCACCAGTCTTGACCCTGCCAAATGGTAATAAAGGATTCATAGTCTTCAGTGATGCGTCCCTGTTGGGTTTAGGATGTGTCCTTATGCAACAAGGTATAAGTGGTGGCCTATGCCTCTCGTCAATTGAAGAATCATGAGCAAAATTATGCAACCCATGACTTGGAACTGGCAACAGTGGCTTTTGGCCTATAGATTTGGAGACACTACTTATATGGAGTCCAGTTCAAAGTCTTCACTGACCACAAGAGTTTGAAGTATATCTTCACCTAGAATGACCTTAACCTTCGACAAGGCGGTGGATAGAGTATTTGAAGGTGAGGATGCAAGCTAATGAGGTGTCACCAAGGCTGGATGTCTGTATCTCCGTCACAGGGGTCAACCTAGGGGTCAAAATTTTTGCCCTAACTGCCTCTGTGCGGCGTGTTTCCCTCCCTGGAAACACCAGCCAACACCAACCTCCGCACCCACCAATGTGCAGTGGCACAACGGCCTCCGGACTACACACTTGCGAATGCTGCACCGAACCCAGTCCCGATACCGCGCCCAGCTACTAGCGCCACTAGTGCTCGCAGTACCTGGCTACCAGTGATTAGTACCGAACACACACACCAATCACCAAGCCGTAGTGACTACACGTCTCACGTCACCGATCACCCATCTCAGCACCAATAGACCTCGGAATCACAGGTCTAACCACCGGTGGCCAAACACGACGCATACACCACAGGAATTACAGGAACTCTTCCCAACCTCTATTCTTACTAACATGAATACAGGATAAATACAAGTAATCCTACTCTAGACTACCTTCCTGGTCGTGGACATTCAAACCCCACGACTATGCCTCTCGACCCTCACTCGACATGACTTCATCCAACCCTCGGTTCACGGCGCAGGGTTGCCAGAACAACCTAGCATGTGAGCCTTGACCCTAAAGGCAGACGTTGACTATCCCGGTAGTCCCCCTTGAAGTTCCAGACCACCCCTCGGCCTGACTACAAGCAACCCCAAGGCATCCCCTTGTCCGGCCATGTTTCTCTCCTCCACTAAGATCACTCACACACACTTCTCTTGTTGTTCTGATTTCTACACAAGGATGACACCTCCTTATATAGACATTGGCTGGACAAAAGGTGCACATCACGTCGCTGGATCCTAGCCATCCAATCCCCGATCAATGGCTCAGCATGCTCAATACCAGCAGTAACCTTAGTGATATTCCAGCACTGCCCTTCACCGTTGATCACCTCATCCATGGTCCAGGATGATCTGCCGACATCACCACAACTCTTGGAGTTCCAGCACATTTACTGGAAAGCCCATGGTGCACTCTAGCCTGCTGGTCGACCCACATGGTTCACCCCGGCTAGACTTGGTACCGATCCTGCACACAACAGGCTCCAGACAGCTCAGCACATGGCACCGGCTCCAAACTCACTCGGACCCGGGTGCCCGCACATCAACCTCCACACCAGGTAAGTCTTGCCCGGTATTTTGATCGATCAATTAGCTGGCACGCGCGGTGGTGCTCACTCGACACACACAACTGGTTCCCAGCATCCTGCTTAGTCCCCACACGCCACTGCTGCCCCAGGCTCGGCCATGGTGCACGGTCACCTGCACGCTCCTGCAGCAGGTACTGCTCTTGGCACGGCACGACCTCGCATGCGCCTGGTTCCCTACGGCTCGGTACCCGGTAGCGGCCTGTTCACCCACTACACCCGCCATCGGCACACGACATTGTGACCGGTCATTGTCCCGGCATGCATGCACTCCCGATAGACGCTGCACCCGTCGGTTCCCCAACTGTACTCCAACATGATGCATGGCTCCAGTAGGTTGTTCCACCACACGAATAACACCGGTTGTCCTCCTTGAACACGCGATTCGCTAGGGACAACCGTCAAACCCTAGCATCCGACTGTCACACAAATGTTATACCATCCAGGGAAAGCAGATGTGGTAGCAAACGCGTTGAGTCGGAAGGGCAAGGTGGACAAAAGTCAGTAGCTAGCTAGACTTTGGGCCATGTCAGCAGAAGTGGTGGCTATCAACCCTGTGGAGCAACTAACTAGGTTATTGGCAAATTTGGTTATTTCCAATGATTTAGTTGATCGTGTTAAGCTAGCACAAATGGGTGATGAGGAGCTGAATGAAATGTTGGACAAGATTCCTGACATTGTAGCTGATTCCAATAGTGTGATCAGATTTAGAGGAAGGTTGTGTGTACCCAAGGATGATGCACTAAGGCGGAATATCTTGGAGGAGGCTCATCGCTCAAAGTTCTCGATACACCCTGGAGTTACTAAAATGTATCAGGATTTAAAGCGAACCTACTGGTGGATTGGGATGAAGAGGGATGTTGTGGATTTTGTCTCCAAGTGTCAGACTTGCCAATAGATCAAAGCCCAACATCAACTACCTGGAGGACTATTGCAACCTTTAGAAATACCAACTTGGAAATGGGAGTGTGTCACATGCGATTTTATTGCAAAGCTCCCAAGGACTCAGAAGAAGCATGACTCCATATGGGTGGTTGTGGACCGACTAACTAAGGTAGCTCACTTCATCCCCACAAAATCAATGAGGACTAGCGGAATACCTGGCAGGATTGTATGTTGACAATATTGTCAAGTTGCATGGGATTCCAAAGGAGATAGTCTCCGACCGAGATCCCCTATTCACCTCACATTTCTGGGAAGCTTTCCAAAAGCCATGGGGACTCAAATCAAGCTGAGTACAACATATCATCCCCAAACTGATGGTCAGAGTGAGAGGACTATTCAAACTTTGGAAGATTTGTTAAGAGCTTGCATTCTTGACTGGGGAGGTGACTGGGAGAAACACTTAGCTTTGGCTGAATTTACCTACAATAACTCTTACCAAGCCAGTATAGGGATGGCACCATTTGAAGCCTTATATGGTAGGCCCTGCAGATCTCCATCGTGCTGGCTGGAGTCTACCGAAGCAGTTATAGTCGGGCCAGAGATGGTGAGAGAAGCAACTGAAAAGGTGAAACTCATTCAGCAAAGGCTTAAGGCAGCTCAGGATCGACAGAAGAGTTATGCTGATACTCGAAGGAGGGACCTAGAGTTCCAAGTTGGGGAGTTTGTGTACCTAAAGACATCTCCTAGGAAGGGGGTGATCAGATTTAGAACATCAGGGAAGTTGAAGCCAAGATTCATAGGACCGTTTCCAATCTTGGATCGAGTTGGAAATTGTGCATATAGACTAGCATTACCACCAAGCCTAGTTGGAGTACACAATGTTTTCCATGTGTCAATGCTAAAGAAATATGTACGAGATGAAGATCATATAATCACAAATTTTGAAGACTTAGAGCTACAATCAAATTTAACCTATGAGGAAAAGCCGATTCGCATCCTGGCAAGAGAAATAAAGACACTCAGGAACAAGGAAATTCCTTTGGTAAAAGTATTGTGGAAAAATCAGGGGTCAGAGGAAGCTACATGGGAGACTGAACAAGAAATGGCAAGGAAATACCTTAGCCTATTCGTGACATAAGATTTCTTATGATTGTAGTAGCATGAACCGATATCGAATAAATAATTAATCATGATTGTCCTCAATCATGATGGTTCCTGTTGCTGTTATAATATTTCGGGGACGAAACATTTCAAAGTTGGAGAGATTATAAAGACTACATATATATATATATATATATATATATATATATATATATATATATATATATATACATATATATTCGAACGCGGTCCGGAAAGGAATCGAACGTGTTGTATTCTCTATCCGGTTAATTCTACTCGGTTAATTAGTTATATTTTATTATTTACCCGGTTACCCGGTTAAATGAAATATGGGTATTTCCACATACCCTAGCCGTCATTTTTATTTTATGAAGGATGTTCTCCACCCTAGCCTTCATTCGCATTTTCTTCTCCTCTTCCTTACTAGCGTGGCTTCTTCCTTGCTTGGGTATCCTTCCTATCTCTCCCTTCTTAATTTTCTTGCATGATTGATAGTGAGCTTGTTAATCATAGGAATTAATGTTGGAAATCAACAAGAAAAGAACTAAACTAAATGGTATACAACTGAAATTCCACCATGCTAACCAACCTGAAATGTTGGCAAATTTCAGAGGGCAGACGCTTAGCCTTGACGTTGGGCTTCCGTGTGGGGAGAAGGGATGAATTCCCGTCGGTGCTGCTGGCCGGACGGAGGTCGCCTTGCATCCCTGGCGGTGCTGTTGGCCAAGAGATGCGTGCCTTGGTGAAGCGACGTGTTGCCTTGGGTATCTGCTGTAAAACATGGACTCTAGGCTTCCAATTGGTTGCTCGAGAGGATTGAAGTTGATGGAGGACGTGAATCCGGGTTTTGGGGCCAAGATAAGGGTTGGAGAAGAAGGAAGTAGGCTGTTTTTGGGTGCAAGATGAAGGTGGAGAAGAGAAGAAGAGAGCGTTGGGGAAGAAAAGAAGATGGCAATTTTGTAATTTATGATCGACTTGATACAGCTTTGAGTTAAAATAATATTAACTCGTAATAAATCTTTAAAAATTA
>JAURVB010008713.1:0-22353 GCA_033002965.1 Piper betle | reverse complement strand
AAGCCCGTCATAGATAAGATGTCACGCTTGGAGCTTGAACCATAGGTCCATTAGGATTCTTATTATGTTTTATCGATATATTCTATTATTGATTTGATTTTTAGATCGCATGACACATTCCCTGGTTATTTTATTGGACCCCACTTAGCACGGGCCATTTAGACTTTACTTCCTCAAGGATGATCCTCAAGTCTGATTTCGATAATGAGATCCACCGCAAGTTGTCTTCGGGCCTATTATATAAATCCCTTCCCATGAATATATATATGATTTTATCGGTATTTTCTAGTGAAATGTAAGACAATGGAAAACCGACAATTGCACTATGCAAATGGGTGCGATGCCAGTTGATGCAAGGGAAAACAGACAACCACGCAACGTGAGTGGGCGTGTACCAGTCAAAGTGGGCTTTGGATTAGTGAGTGGGTCATTCTATTCCAGAGGGATCCTAACAACTCCACCTTTAAGTTCTTTAAACTCGGAGAAGTGTGGAGGATTACGGGTACTACAATACAGCGCATGTCTAAACTTGTGGTTTCAAAGGGTACTGAAAGCGCATGTCTAAGAGTACTCGGCCTCTGCGCTCAGGGCCATGAGTGATACGGAGGATGTAGAGGGCTGAAGGAACCAAGAAAAGAAATTGATTTTCCCACAGAAGGGATAATTTTAAAGTTTATCGAGGCATGAGGTAAGTAACGAATGAGATGTTGTCGAGCCGAGGCCAATGGCTCCTGATAACTCTAGAACAGAGTTATTATTATTTGCATTTTATATTGAGTTTTTGTCATGTTTTGAGTCATTTATATATCAATTTTATTAGTTTAGAAGTTTATTAGATATTATTAATAATGTGAAAATTATTGTGATTTTGGTGTAAAAAGTGCTAATTAATGTTGTTCTATTAAGGTATAAGAGTTAAAAGATGACCCGGAACGAATTCGAGGCAAAATAGGGCAAAAAGTGAATTCGGATCTCTAGCATTATAGGCTATAGTAACAACGTTCCAGATACTGTAGCAATACCGAGATAAGGGTTTTTCTTTATTTTGATTTACTTTCTCTTTTGTAATTTAATGATGTCTTTCATATCACATATAAATGACACTTGATTTACTTTATTTAGTAAATTCTTTTCTAGGATTTTCAATGACACTTAGTGCATGGATTAATACAAATTATTAATTTTTATCTATGAGATTGTGATGTTGGATTATCTATTTTATTTTATGCATTAATGTTATCATTAGCTTGATCACCTATTGATTGATCTAGAGATTTAATCTTGTCTAAAGATAGAAAGATTAAATTTATCAATGAATAAAATAGTTTTTGTTCATCTATTTTAGGTGATTCATATATGAGATAGAGATATACTCTTATGTCTTGGATAATTGTTAAGGGCAGAACTTAAAGTATTATTTTGCATACAGCAATTTCATAAAGATATAGGAGTTGGGTGCGAGCAATAAATTTATGGTAAATCTAAGAGATGTCATAAATAATTAATTCCTGTGGTTAATAATCCAAGTGTACAATTCATAGGTAGAAGTTATAACTTTAATCATATAGAGAAGGTAATATTGAAAATCCTAGGTTTGTCATCTTGAAGTAAAGATTTGATTTAAATATTACATTTTAGATTAGTTTAGTCTTAAACCATAATTTAATCACTCTTTGAATTCTATTTAAGTACAATTAATTAAATTAGTTCTCGTAACTGAAAATTTTTGTAATAATTCCTTATGGGACGATACTTTCTTATCACTTTTATTACTTGATACGGCATGTGCACTTGCGTTTAAATTTACAAATCAACTCTTAGTTAGAACCCTTATAAGAGATTTAATAAAGAAATATATAAATGATTTCATTTAACATGAGAGTCAGTTATCCTGTCTCAGTTTGATTATTAGTTATTTTTGGACCAGTAACACTTGTTACTGTCGTTTTTCCTATTATATATGTATGTATTGTGATCCTGAGTTGATTTTGGTGGGAGGACAGATAAATACTACACACACTTGAGTTCATAGCAATTATTTTCTTTTATGCTTTTATTTATATTTGATAAGTTTTTACGTATATTTAGAAATGTCTTCCATTCTTTTAACCCCTAGCGGGTTATTTTAATGTATATTATTGATCGAGTCTTATAAACTAACCAGTATTAGACATGACTCGACTTGATGGAAATATACCTGATTCGGATCTTAGGTCAACCAAAATTGGGATGTCACACATAAGACATGAAGCTATCTCCTACAGTCCTATTAGACTTGGTCTTGGCTAGAGAGACAGCCAGTTATGATTAAATTCGACCAAGCCGACTCAAATTGAGCTCAACCCAGCAGGTCAAGCACATCTCGACAATAGGTAAGCTTGCTAGTCGAGCTGAGCTGCAATTGAGTACCCGACCAGCCGCGCCAAAATCTTCGTTCATTGGGCATTCACTAAAGCTTGAGCAAGACGAGCCGAGCCACCCTTAAGCTATTGTTAAGAACCCTAAAATTCCAGCCTTGCTGAATATATTTCAAGTTGTATTTTAACATCAATATTATATTTACTCGTCTCTTAGTTATATTTCAGGAGAAAAAGTTACGGTGAGAAGTGTGAGGATCATATGTTGTTTGTGGGTATTGATTTTTCTTATTTGTCATAATTGAATTTAATTTTATCTACGTGGGAGAGCGGTAGCTCTTTTATTTCATTAATCAGATTCTTAAGCATAAATACATTTTCTATTATATTTTAGCATAAAAACTTTGACCAAAGAAATGGTTTTAGTTGTCCCCTAATAGAGCTGAGAAGAATGAGCCAAAGATGTAACTAGCCAGAGGTAAGGAGGAAGATTCAATAACGTAACACCATCTCGCCTTTCTATATAGTTTATCACGTTTAACAGAAGATTCAGAGATATCCGGCAGACAGCAACATATTTTCTGGTCGATCCTGTTCCTCAATTATGCGTTCAATTATTGAGGGATGTGGTTGGACTTTGGAGAGCCACACATGACCACACCAGACAAATCCATATTTTCTAACGCGTTGATACATCGTTCAATTATTGAGGGATGGGGTCCACACATGACCACACCTAGATCTGCTACACAAGCGAACGAGTTGAACTCTACTTGTATTTGAACTCGGTTCGAGATTGAATGAGTTTTGAACATGCATGTTTAAGCTTGGCTCGAATATTTTTATGTTATTTGAGCTCAACTCGTGCTTGAATACACTTAAACTGTTTAATTTGGGTGAGCTCGAACCTAATTCATTCGTGAGCTCAAAACTGGTTCAATTATAAAGTGGAAAATAACTCACTTATAAAAAATGAAGTCAGTGTCCACAACCTCCACGACTTCAACTTAAATACCTACCATCTAAGGTATCTTACTACTTTGTTATTATATTGTATATAAATAAATATAACTAGTTATAATTAAACTTATTAGTATACATATATATATATATTTTTATATATTTATATAAAAATTATATTATTATATTATTTTATCGAATCGAAGTTCAAGTCGAGTTACGAGTCAATTTCGAATCAAGTTTGAGTTATAACTGTGTCGAGTCAGGTCGAACACTACATTGCTCAAACTTGGCTCGAAGGATTCGAGTTCGAGTCGAGTTCGAGCTTGAATATTTAAATATTGAATTTTTGAGTCGAGTCGAACCGAGCCGAATGCCAAATGTTCATGAGTTGGCTCACTCAATTAGTAACCCTAACCACACTAGACAAATCCATATTTTTCTAACATGTCGATATATGTTACATATTCTGATTGATACATATATATATATATATGGCCCCTACCAATCAGATTTACCCCATTAATTATTAGCATTCAGCCTATGACAAAACTTGTTTATTCTAAACAATTATCAGCTTGCTTATTTATTTGACATGCCAATGCTATAACAATTTAGTCCAATCACACACGCTTGAACCTGATAAAAGCTAAGGCGCTTGATCAAGACTAATGGGCCATTCCCCGGTCATTTTCATTTGTACACAAGATCATACTTGCTAGTGTAAATAGTAAAGACAAGATTTGACTTGTACAAAAAAAAGAAGTAAAGACAGAAAGTGAAGATAACAAAAGGAAAATTGAAATAACACTTAGTTCTCTTTCGGACCAAGTTAAGGCACCAAAGTAGCTTCACTTTCCTTCAACTCCACCCCATCCTCCTCCATTTCATCCACCAATCTGCGACTCTTATACCAGCTTGATGCCACAAGGAACAACCCAAAGTTTACTATACTGATCACGGCTACGAGCCAATAGAAGTCAAAGAGCTTGCCCTTGTTCAAGTTGTCCGGGAGCCATGGCTTGCCGTGACCGGTCACTTTGTGGACAACTGCGACCAGAATAGAACTGAAGAAGAACCCCAGCGAGATTGTGCTAAGAAATAGTCCAGTGCTCATGGTCTTCATCCCCTTGGGACATTCCCTAAGAAAAAATCCAACTGACCACCATAGGTGAATGCTTCCCCTGACCCCACCAGCAAAAACTGTGGGGCCAGATAGAATACGGAAAGCGGGATATGGGCATGCGGGTTATCGGACAGCCCGCGGGCACGCGCGACATGAAGCCGCTTGATCTCACACAACGCGGCCACGACCATGGCGATGATGGACAGCACCAGGCCCACCCCGATGCGCCGGAGCGGGCCGAGGCCCTGTGGGTTGTTCGTGAACTTGCGGACAACAGGAGCAATGAGACGGTCGTAGATGGGGACGGTGAGGAGGGTGCCCGTGACGAAGAAGGCGGTGAGGGACGCCGGCGGGATGGTGAACGACCGGCCGAGGTGGAGGTCCATTGTGCTGGCCTGGGAGACGGAGAAGGTGGTCATCTGGGCATAAACTGTCCAGAACATGATGGTTGTGGCCCAGATTGGGAGCATTCGGATCACAATCTTCACCTCCTCCACATCCGTTAGAGTCGCAAGTCTCCATTTGTTACTGTCCGCCCCGGGCTCCATGATTGCTGCCCTGTCTAGGAACCTGGCCACACAAGACAAATACTTTTTATTCAATTTTGATCCATCCTTTCTACATAAATAATAAGTGGAACATGCAGTAGGGTCCACGTAACAAATGCTCAGACAGCTAATATTGATCCCTATTTTATGGCATTGGCCTGGATTGATGATGATATTGTGGCCCTCTCTGCAGCAGTTGAATGAATCTGCCTAACGTTCCACTTTGGCCAGTTGTGTCAATCACAGACAAAATATAGAAAGCCCCACAAGTTTCAAATGAAAGTGCATCACACTGGTTTAGGCTCTCTATCTACATGAACACGAACTCTCCATACTCCAAAGAAATTAACCGCATCTTAAGCTACTGCGTACATCTATATATAATGTTAAATATATAAAGCCTGTATAACACACACGCAACAAAAGAGGAAACTTTCAATCTTAGACCTCAAAAATAATTTAGTGTATAAATTCAAATTATGGATTAACTATCGAGCCTTACTATAATTAAGAAAGGTACATATGGGTCTCAAAAGTCAGAAGACATGGGCCAAAATCCGCTGTAGTGTTACAAAGAATATTCCCCGCGAAGAAGAGCGTGTGCATGATTATGAACAGTTCATACACATGATTATTTTATTTACTCACATCCCCCGTCAAACGCAGCAATCAAGGATTGGCCCCACTCAATCTTAATCACATTAAGCTGCAAATCTGGACTCATAGAAGTAAGTCTCATGGGACCCACTAGTAATAACTACAACTGCACGTTCATAAGAACAGTTACGATTCACCGAATCACAGCTCCGGAGCCACGTAGAGAAAAACACATGAAATAACACAAGTATGGATCTTCTCACTATATCATCCAACTGAAGTCGTTCACTTAGGATAAAAAAAGGAAGAATATTGATTAAGCAATAATAATTATTAACACCTAAATACTCTTATGAAAATTTTTCCAACACATTTAAATATTAAATTAATTTATGTAATTATCAGAGGAAAATTATTAACAGGTGAGATAAGTAAGTCATTATAATTAGGAGGATGTATCAAACATGTCTTTATTTTACTTGCATTATTAAGAGTTAAATTACTTTATGAAAACTTTCAAAATTAATTTATGTACTCATAAAAAATAAAATGATCGATTGATGATAATTGGTAGTTAAAGTTATGTGATTAATTCATACTTAACGGTGATCATCAGTGGACAAACCTGAATTGTTTGCTGTGAGGCAATCTCTGCTTCTTCTTCTTCGTGTCGCCGGCGGCGTGGAGTCGGTGGACGTCGTGGAGGAGGGAAGGGTCGGAGGGGAGGTCGGCCTTGCGCTTCCGCCACGCCGCCACCACCACCGCGGCCACCTGCGTCAGCGGGCTCCCTGCCAACTTCTTGAACCGGTACCGGCGCGTGCCTGAGAGGAAGATGACGACGCCGGTGGCGATGGCGGTGACGCAGATGCCGTACCCCCACCGCCGGCCAAGGTTGTCCTGGATGTACACCAGCACGGTCACGGCGCCGAGGGAGCCGATGCTGATGAAGAAGAAGAACCAGTTGAAGAAGCTGCCCATCTTGGCCCTCTCCTTCTTGTCGCTCTCGTCGAACTGGTCGGAGCCGAACCCCGACACGCTCGACTTCAACCCGCCGGTACCCAGCGCAGTGAGGTACAGAGCTAGGTAGAGCACCGTGAGCTGCGTGCCGCTTGCCACTATGCAGGCGTTGTTCCCCATGCACGGCGGCGGGCGCAGCCCCGGCACCACCGTTGAGATGATAAGCACCGTCACCCCCTACCCAAATCCACGAAAACCAAGCTAGACATGATAAAGATGTACATTCAATAATCTATTTGAACAGAAAGATTTAATCTATGGAGATATATATATATATATATATATATATATATATATATATATATAGGTTCATAGTTCTTACAATGGCCTCCACTGTCGCAAAGATGGCAATGGTGAGGTACCTGTCGATAACAAGGCGAAGTTGTATTTGAGCTATAATGTTTCTCCGATAATAGTGGGAAAGATGGATGTTGGAGTGCTAACTGGTTAGTGCGTTGTATACATACCTTCCGAGGAAGGTGTCGGCGATGAAACCGCCAAGGAGGCAGAGCATGAAGCAGGTGCCGAGGAAGTTGGTGACGGTGTTCGCCGCCGCGGCGTTGCCGAGGTGCATGGTGCCAGTGAGGTATGTGACCAGGTTCACGGCTATCCCGAGCGTCGTTAGTCTCTCGAAGAGCTCCACCACTGCTCATTCAAGGGCCTCCATTAATGCTTGATGCCAAGCAATAAACAGAGCAGAAAAAAACGAAAGTGTGTTTATGAGTTCAATGTTCTTCAATCCCACCTACAATCATGGCGGCGGCGGACCATCCCCCTGTTTTGAGCCGCTCGGCGGGCCGACCCTTGTAGTCCCACGCATCGGAGACGATCTTCCCCTCGTTCATCTCTGGTAGACTCATCTTCTCCGATCTCTCTCTTGGCTAGAGCTAGCTCTGGGTGACAAAGGGAGCTTTATGGTTCACCAATGCTCGGAGTAGTTGGAAGTCTTTGTAGTAGGCAGTTTGAGTTGAGCAATGCCTTTATATAGCACCACAAGCAACAGGTCCGAGGTATTGTTGAAGTAAACAAATGTGATATTGAACGTCATTATTGAGAGAGTTTTGAGCCAAATATTATTTATCAAAAGCGTTTGAATGATTTGCTTTCGTAGGGCTGGACTTGCGTGTCGACTGTGAAAAGAGCTAGAGAACGAATTTGGTAAGTTTCTGAACGTGAGGAGCAGAGGGTTCCATTCATTTCCATAGAAAATTTGGTGGGAACTAAGGAAAAAGTATTGTATAATCATATCCCAATTTATTCTCATTGTTGTTTGTGGAACTTGGTAGACTCCTACACGACAGTTTCGAGTCTGTCAGTGCGCTACCTTGCCGCCCATGTTTACTTCTGAAAGTTATACAAGAACTCCAACTAATGAATTTGGATGACCATAGATTTATTTTGGCAGGATTTAAGTATCATAATTCCTTGTTCGTGAAAGGTTTTACCTCTTTGCATAATTACATGCGAATATGGTAAAAAAAAAAAGTTCAAGAAGAGGTGGGTCGTGTTGCATAGCCCCTAGTTCATATTCAAAACGGGGTAGGTGAACGGAGATCAAGATGAGCTGCTCCCACAATACAAGTTATGGAAGGGAGAGGTGAGGGGAGATGAACATGTGGGAAGGGGCCAAGGAAGATGCAGAATCTAGCACTGCAAGTGGGACAGTCAAATGGGGGTCTTTGCAACGTCTTTCACGTGATGTGTAGGTCCAATGCTAAAAAGCTTTTACCTCACACAGACTCGTTTCCAATGGTCGGCTCTGAGCCATTCATGGAAATTACAGATGGAAACAATTTTGCTTTTGAAACCCAAATAGAAAGAAAAGATGGAGAATGCTCCGCGTGTTGGGGTTGAGCTGCCGACGGCGCTTGGTTCACTTCTCATGGCCCTTTCTTCGAATCGCGTTCAATATTTTGTTATTTTTCCAGTTTAATCCCCCCTAACCTTAATTTCGTCAAAATTGATGATGTGTCTCTATCTGCAAAACCAATTATTTTGTAAGAATCCATTGAAAATAAGATGGATATATACATGATATTGTTAGACAATTGGATAGCAGCGGGGAAATAAAATGGGAGATAATTCTTAAGAAATGGGTCGTTGGTCCATTGCTGTGTACTCGGCTTTTTTGTTTTTGTTTTTGTTTTCTTCATTATACGGCTAGCAGAATTGTGAAATCGCCAATTTCGTGCATTGCTCTTTATGTTGGCACAAGAAGGCAGTATTGCCCATAGTTTTTCAAGAGAGGTTTCAAAAAGCTGAATTAATTTATTGCTTATTTAAGAAAAAATGCTGAGACAATATGCATAATGTATACATTAATACATGTTATGGTTAGTACATATATTTCTTGACTTGAGTTCGAGAGTTCGAACTCGACTCAAGATAAAATGAGTTTTGAACATAGATGCTCAAGTTTAACTTGAATTTTTTTTGTTATTCAAACTCGACTCAAGCTTGAATACATTTAAACTGTTTAATTTTGACGGCTTCGAACCTAACTCGATTGTAAAGTAGAAAGTAACTCACTTTAAAAAAAATTAAGTCAGAGTGGATTGAACCAATAATCTCGAGGACTTCAACTTGGATACCTATTATCTAAGTTATCTCACTACTTTATTATTATCTTATATATAAATAAATATAACTAATTACAATTAAACTTATTAGTATATATATATAAAGATTATATTATTATATTATTTTATCAAATCAAGTTCAAGTTATAACCGAGTTGAGTCGAACACTACCTTATCTTATAATATATATTTAAAAAAATTCAAAAAATAGAAAAAAATTTCATAAAATATAATATACACCGTAACATCACAATGATATATTATATAACTAATAACTCATCTAAACTGCTTTATAATGAGTCCTAATGAGTTAAATAATTCTATTAATTTTGACCGATTCAAGTAAACTGATTCTTATCCAAGTTTTGATGAATCAATCCGATTCAACAACTCCTTTTAATCCGATTTAACGCATGATTCTAATTTTTGTAACTATGGTACCAGAGAGACGGGAAGTCTATGCCCTAAACTTTTCCTTATTCCCCGTAACACCAACTTGTGTAACTCAGTACATTTCTTCATTTATTTTGGAAATATAAGTGAATCGTTAAGTGAGTCATATAGACCGGCATGACTCGGCCGATTTTGTGGCAGATTCTCCCGATTGCATATGGTAATGTGTCTTTTCACTCGGAATGCTTACTAGGTGGGGCCGTTCTAGCCCGAGAATCTGCAAACCATTCACAATAATAATGCACCTAGCTAGCCTTTTGTCTATTTATGACGAAAAAAGAAATTGAAAATTAGAAAACAATTTTTTTTGTCTCGGACCGGTTGGGGTCCATAGAATGAAAAAAATATCAGTACAAAATACTGAATAGCTAGAGCAAGGATTAACGGCTACAAATTGTTTTTATTACATTGAAGAATACGGTACACCGAAAATGACTCCATGGTATTACATATTTATGTGATGGATGTCAATAATGTAATCTGGGCACACGTGTGTGTCGGCGCCATGTAGCTCCGTGCCCAAGAACAATTTTTTCACGAACTATAATTTAGCAAAATATGCAGCACATCCTACAATATATGCCCGTTCCCAGATAGGAAAAAAATTGGAGCATTTCTTCCAATACAAGGATCTGCATGCAGCATGTATCCATCATAAACGTTTCTATACATTAACAACAGTAGAGGAGGTCCGGTCCATATATAATGGTATCTGGTAATTCGGAGAACGGAGCAAGATTTTTGGAGAGCGAGTCTTGCATTGATCGAAATGAATATATAGTAAATATAAACATGAAGTTTAATGTGTCCCTTGCTAGGAAGATCAGGGACCGGTTACCTGTAAAGTTCATCAGTTGATCACTAATAGCACAGCCTATGACAACTAGGAGATGATCAGATATGATTCAAAACTTTTCTGGCCAATAATTCATGCTTGATCAACATCAGATTTGATTGTATTTAACTGATCACAAATATATCATTTAAAAATTATTGTTTGTCGTGTGATTTGATGGCCAAAATCCCATTTCTTTTCAAACATATTAATTTGAAGTGTTTGTCTTCCAACACATAATTCCAAAAACCAAGGAGACTTTTAGTCTCTCCTCCCGCAGATAGAGTGGCCCTGATCAGGACCACATCTTTATTTACTCTAAAAAAGATTAATCATCATTCCTAATGCACATATACACCCTAAATAATATATATAATTCATGTTCCTCACAAGAACATTCCATTATCTTATTCACGGGTTTGGAAAACCCCGGTTAAAAACTAGTATCTTAGCTGCTACCATTGATACCTTCAAATACCATTTGAATGGGATATTATAATGAATATTCAAGTATATAATAATTTAATGGTGGAAAATATTTTTAAATATAAATTTTGATCTGATCAGTGTATCATCTCCCCTATATGCATAGTTTAGCGATGGAGTATAACAAAAATGAGATATAAAGTCAAAAAATGCAATGGATTTGTGCATAGAAGATTCATGAGATACTTTCCATCATGTTAACTAATGTATAAACTAGCTTTGTTAAAAAACAAATAAATGTGTATACTAGATTTGTATTTACTAGCTTGATTCTTCTATTAGTTCAAGGTTTTTTTATCAAATTATTCATCCCTGGGTAATCACGTCACTTGTGGAAAAACAGCCCAAAATTTTGGGTGGCAGAAGGGGTATAAATAGTGATAGAAGCCTGTTTGTCACCCAAATTAGTCACTGAAATTTAGTGACAAAAACCTCTACAACTAATTAAAAATGGTGTCAGTTCAATCTTTAACTGTCATCAAAACAAATCGGTGGCTAATTTCGGTGGCTACTTCTCACCAAAGATGAGTGACATTTCATTATCAAATTGTCATCAAATTTCAATGGTAGTCGTTAGGATACGACAAACACTATTTGTCATTGAATTTCGTGGCATAGTTATGAAACCGACACCATTTACACATTGTCATCGAAATTTGATGATAAGTTGTCACCGAAGTTTGGTGGTAGACTATCCAACCCGACACCATTTCTTATTTGTCATTGAAATTAAGTGACATTTTTTTATGACCGAATTTTTATTTAGTTATTCAATGAGAGTTTATGTATAAAATTAAAATTTTTACAATATATATCGTACATAAAAATGAAAGAAATGAGTGATGAAGATAAGGTGAAGCCCATGAAACGAGAGCGTCCGAATGTGCGAAGATTGTACATCACACGAAAATTGTACATCTTCCCCGGTGTATATATGTATATATCTCAATTTTTCTCATTTCCTCACTTTTTCATAAGAAGAATATTTTTCAACTGGCCGAAACCAATTTTCCACTTTTAACGATGAGTTTGACAAAATTAACTTTTCAAGCATTTAGTTATTCTGCTTTTGATACACCCAACCGGCCAATTAATAAGCGAAGCGTTCTTAAATTTGATCTGCAGGTCATCCTATTTCTCCTCGTCTTCTTCACTCTTGTGACTTCCACAAGCACTATATATTTTTTATTTATAAATAAGTAGAACCCTTAAATATATAGTTAGTTGTAGGGCTGACCCTAACATATAATTAACCAAAAAAACATGACATTGATCAAACTGCATATTCATGCATATGCATGCGTTGAAACGCGAAAATACAAATCCAAATTTTTAGCAGGTCGTCGCGTCTGTACACATGATCATTTATCCGCATCTGCACTCTCATGTAATTTTCATCTTCTAATTTTAGCTAGCTAGTGATTTCGTCATCACATTTGCTTATGATATGAACGAACATATATATATATATATATAACCCTACATATATAGTTAAGAATTTAGATACGAACATATATATACATATAATTAAGTAGACAGATATCTCATAATCAAAGGTCATACTTATGCTTGCGTAGAGTTTATCCAACAACCCATACTCGTGGAACAGCAACAAGGACTCGTAGAATTTATTTTGGAACCAAGCAGACCACACACTCTATTATTGGCTAAAAAATTGGAGCGTATAATTTACAATTGGGAATGATTCTTCAGATCCTCGAGGGCCAATTCTCCACCATACAGATGACTTGTTACCAAGGCCCATGTAAAGATTCCAATCCGTCCTTGACCTTGTTTCCTTCCTCCAACTTGTGCCCTCTAAATTTGGACGGTAACAATAACAGCACTGCAAGATTGCCCATAATAATATATCAAATTTGACTTGGTCTTGCATGCTTACGTAGCTACGTGGATAATGTTTAAGTTGTTTATAAGTTATAGCCAACCAAAAATCACCAAATTAAATAGTCAGCTTTTGTATAATGGAGTTTAATTAATAGAATAAACCTGTCGTCTCCAATCATTCACATACTCTGTTCACTATATTCATCAAAAGTCAAGGTCTCGAGAGTATATCGTCTGCATCTGGCAACTAGGAGAAGGCAAACAGGGCATCATTTTTCTATTGTTCGTTTTTTGTCTTTGTTGCACCAAAGAGGAGGAATTGCGTGGAAGCTATATATCTTAGTTAAAGAGAAGCAAACTCTTTTAGAAGCTCCAATATATGATTAATAATCAGGCACGGTATCAGAATCATGTCATGTCAGATGCGTACCCAGCTTTTGCTTATACTTGTGGTCATCGATATGAAGCTTATCACCAAGTTTGGAGCTGTGGAAGTGGCCGGCCTGCATGGGGCCGCCAATATAAGACGACTTCTTGCCGACCAAATTAAGAAGATGGATGACAATGGAAAAAAAAAGAAAAAGAAAAGAAAAGAAGGTACTTGGGCTTAACAACCTTGTATGTATTAATCATTCATTAATTATAAGCTTTGAAAAAAGAAGTTAATATAATCCAAATTTAAGAAACGAAGATTTTAATGCTCTCAAACTGGGCACTCCAAATCAAGCGTCAAGGCTTGTACTCAGTGATTAGAAAAAGATTAAGGGTGATTAATTAAAGAGTAAGCTAGATGTTGCCGACGGAGCTATCTATCTATATTGAAATTAAAACATGGGTATGGGACGCGGGGGCAAGAGAAAGTGATGTTAGGTCATAAAAACGATATATGTAATGGTTAATGCAGTATTGCAGGAATATGAAATCCATTAAACTCGTTGTAGAATTGTGTTCTGACCTACATTTAACGAACTAAATTCGTATAATTAATGATGGAGGGCGAAAATTTAATTACTTGACAACACATCAGTGATTGAATGTTTGGTGGTGTATGCGGAAGTAGGGGTTTAATAAAGTGTTATATCAGTGTGACATGAAATATGTCTCCAACAATTGTAGTGTTAGCTAGTCCATTTGTACTAAGAAAAACGTACGTAAAAAATTGGCAATATTCGGCGGTAAAGGGAACAACATATAAAAATCTAAATCCTATGCTTCCTGACCTTTTTGTACCTTTCGGGGAGAGTTGGGTTTACGGAGATTCGAAGAGAAAAAAGAATTAGTTACCATATTTAATAAATATTAAATATTTAAGAAGGTGATCGATCGGTGACCATCTCTTCCCTGCTGGGAGAGAGGACGGCCAACATATATACACAGGGATTTGGATTCAACATAATTATGTTATATCGGTGCTTAATTTGGATATGCTATTAGCTTATGTACTACTATCCAAGATGACGCATCACACGCAATTTATATTATAGTTGAACACTAATTTTATAAATAAACTCATGTTGAATAACGAAATAAATTCTATAACAATCAAATATCTCAAGTAGATATAGATTCTGATGGACTTTGACTTTAAAGATATTTCTGGGGGTGCAAGTAGTGAGGTTAGAGCGAGGTCGAAGTTATGTACCATTATCATTTACTAAATTCTTGACCATTAACCATTATTGCATTATTTACTGCTTTTTTGACCGTCCGCCTCTACTGAGTTTGACAATTTTGACGGACAATAAATGATTAATAATGAATAAATTTTAATTTAAATTATACAAATCTTTGATAGTACAAACTCTTTACTAAAATTATAAATTTCTATCTTTTAAATGATATATATATATATACACACACACATATAATCATGCTGGTATACACTGCCATGTTTAGCAGCGCACGGCCCGTGGGCCGTTGGATTTCACCCAACGGTCCACAACCCCCTAACCTAACACCCCCCCCCCCCTCCCGCCCCCCACCTGCCGACCGACTGCCCACTACGGCCCATAGTCACGGCTGAGCCTGCCCCAAACCACCGCCCATACCACCACCACCCTCCCTCCCCTAGCCTTCTCGCTCATGCCCACTGCCCCACCTGCCCCTGTCGCCGCACCCCCCCCTTATGAAATGCATCTCAAAAAATATTAAATAATAGAATAAAATACCATAAAATAAAATAATCCATTAGAACTCGATTATTTTAATTTATCATATTTTACAGTATTTTTTATACTTTTTGGGATACATTTCATAATATTACCTCGTGTTGGGAGCGAATCAAGTTTTTATTATAAAACTACCCCTACCTTTTTTTCTCCTCTATTTTGCCACCATTTTCTTTACCGCATCACCCGACTACCGGCAAAACTGTATTTTTTATATTTCTCGTGATGTATTTCTTATTATTAAATCGAGTCAAGAGTGAGCGAGTTAAGTTTTTATTATGAAACAACCCCTACTCTTTTCTTCTCCTCTATGTTACCTCTATTTTCCTTGTTGCGCCATCCAACTGTCAGCGACCTCACCGCCGGCCACCCGCTGCCATCCAGCAGCACTGTTGGCCAATGCTGTTGCTGGCGTGGCAAAGCGTTGGGGGGGGGGGTCGGGTGGTGGCAGGGGCGAAGGTTTGGGGCAGACTGAAATGGGTTGCGGTCAGCGATCGTGGGTGGTCGGGTCACGGCTGCCGGCGGCCGGTATGCGTGGAAGAGGGAGGGGGAGTTAGGTTAGGGGGCTATGGCCCATTGGATGAAATCCAACGGCCCACAGACCATGCGCTGCCAAACATGGGAGCGCATACAAGCACGATATATATATATATACTTGCTTTTAGAAGGACAAAACAATACAAAACTTTAATAAAAAATAATAATAATACTATTTCTTATTTATATTAATCAATGTAATTATATTTTTATTTTTAAAATAAATAAAAAGGTAAAATGGGTGAAACAATAGTGGTAGAGGCTTCTACTACTACTGCTTTAAAATAATAGCAATGCAGTTAAATTTACCAATTTTTTGACACTTTTTTAAACAATAGCAAAAATACTTAGCCATTTTTAAATTTAATTGGAAATGGTTAGTAAACCGGTCAACTAGTTGTAGCCTTTATTAAGTCCTAATTCAATGAAAAAATTGACTATAATAATTTGATTTATTTTTTAAATATTTATTATATTTTAATTGATTAAATCTCACATTTTATTATATATTAGGTTCCCCTTTTACTAATTAGAGTAAATTTATGACTCACACATGCCTAAATCTTCTTTTCAACAATGATTAACTACATTGAATAGTTATAAAGACATTTTCACTTATCTATTATATCTTATCTTAAAAGGAATCGCATATGAGACTAATTTAACAGGATATTACAATCTACCTACTTTTAGAAAATTCATCCTTTGATTTCTGTTTTTGGCCTATGGGTAGCTCCCCTATCTACTTTTGCCTATGGCTAGCTCCCTATAAGTCAACATTTAATCATGTCTACTATTCAATACGATGCTAAGCTAGCTCTAATATTAATTATAACAACTTGACTAAGTATAAACTAATGCACCCTAATCATCCTTTCAACACTTATGAACTAAGTTAAAGATCTATAAATACATGTCACATCCCTATTTATATATTGAATACCACCCAAAGAGTTATTAGATGTGAAACAAATTTTTAGGGGTTATTACAATTTACAAATACATTCTTTTATATAATTTAAACAAATTTGTTAGATATGTAATGTTATGATAAAACTAATATTTTATATTTTAGAATCTTCTATCTATTCAACTTGGTCTGATCACAATTTTAGAATCTTCTATAAAAAGATATTACTTGGTATTAGCTTTTTAGATATATTTCTTACATCAGGTAGAATGGAGTTCTAACCATCTATATGTCAAGATCACAAATCGTTAAAATTTTAATTAAATAAAATTATTGTTATTCAACCATGTTTCAATAGCTAAATTTAATTAAGCTAACATTGATATAACCACACTAATTGATACTAATTTTTAATTAGTCCATTAAATGAAAATTTGTAGTAACGCCCCTGAGGTGCTACACCCTTAATAAGGCCACAATCAAAATTTTCAACCAGGGACAGTTAGGTTTCAAAAATGTGAATTGTTCTAAAATGGAAATTATTGTGCCTTCTGCTATTCAAACAGACCATGCCTAAATGCCATATATATATATATATATATATATATATATATATATATATATTGTTCGGGCGCGGGATCGTCCGCCCCTCGAATCGGTTCTTGTGTGTTATTCGGGTTTAAAGGTTCGAAAAGACCGAGGCGCCTTGCCGCGCAAAGAGATAGTGCGATGGAAATAAAAAATATTATAAACACATGAAATGACACGCAGGAAATTTTTTACGTGATTCCTTAGGGTTCAATTTGAATTGCTAAGTCAGTCCACGGTGAGATTACTACTCACAATCCACTATTTCTCCTTTGATTTTTACAAGTTACACAAAATAGTGAATTTTTGCCTCCTGTAAATCAAATCGGCTGAGATCTTTGACTCCAATGCCATGGTTTATCTTTTTTCATTTTTAAATCTTTAAAATAATCCCACCACTACATACGGAGCATCCAAAAATGGTGGGATACCAAGTTTTGCCTTGATCCGAGGTCGGGAAGGCCTTCAAATTATTTTCGGAGTGTTAATGGACTGAACCGGGCCAATTTGGGTTGGTTCAGTACAAATAAAAACTAGACCATACCGGGTGGCGTGCGTCGGCTTCCCTTTTTTATGTGCGCCGGTCTACGGGTGGTGTACAATACACCAGCTCCAATCCGGGTCACGGTTTCATAACTAGTCACGGTCTGGCTTCGTGGACGCGGATTGGGAAGAAGGATTTGGTCTCGGATACGACAAAAGCGGATGCGGTCAACAGTAATGGGTCCAACAACCCGGCTGCAGCGGCGGTGCAATGGTGGTTTTGGTGGCTTCGGCGGCAGCTTTTCCGGTAGCTGAAGGTGGCGGAGATTGCCCAGAACTATAGATCACAGAATGGTGAAGATCTTGGCGGTGCTACGACAGTCAACGGTGCCTCTGGTCGGTCGGTCGAATGCCAGAAAGTTAGACACTTTTCTACAATTTTGTGCTACACTGGTCACTTCTCGATTTTTTCCGGCGACCTCAGTGACGAACTCCGGCGGCTCTCGGCTTGGGTTTGTAGATCACGTCTCCACCTTCACTTGATCACAACGGAAGGTCTGGGAACGATCAGCGCTGGTCGAAAAAATCCAAGAAATCCAGTGTTTGCTACTCTGTTTTCTGCTTTTCCGGCCAGCAACTTCCTTGCTTCCCGATTTTTCCCGGCGGCTACAGCGACAATCTTTAGCGAAACTCTGTTTGGGTTTCTAGACCACTCCTTCGTCTTCATGTTTCACCTCACGGCGACACTGGAAAATGACCGGTGTTGGTCGGAAAAAATTAGCGAAATCAGACCTTCGCTGCTCTGTTTTCTGCTTTTCCGGCTAGCAACTTCCTCGCTTCCCGATTTTTCCCGACGGCTACAGCGACGAACTCCGGCGGCTCTCGGCTTGGGTTTGTAGATCACTTCTCCGCCTTCACTCTGAACCTCGTGACGGGGCCGGGAACGACCCGAACTGGTCGGAAAGAATCCAAGAAGTATAGAATGACAAATAGGGACTCCTTTCCTTGGCAGCTGCAACTAAATTCCAATACAGTGATCGGGTGAAGGGTACTTCCTATGACTCCTTCACGGTGATGAGGAGGGCTCTATCTTTTCTGGCGATCCAACCGTAAGGTGGCGGCAAGGAATAGAGCAGCAACTCCAAGCGGGATAGCAGCAACAGACGTCTTCTTCATCCAAGCCCTGCAAAATTATAAACAAACAAAACTTCTTTTGGTTTAAATCTGTTGCAGCGAGGCAGCATTAGCATTGCGATAACTCCAGCAAAGAGCAGCTTTTGTTGTCGGTGACAATTCTTTTGGAATTCTTGGCTCGATGAGGATTTCGGCGAGGCTGCACAACAACAATGGGGCTGGACTTAGGGGATGTGGCGATCCTGGTAGCACTCGGCAACACTTCAAAGCAATATGACTCCTTCATCGGTGGCTTTGGCAAGTGGAAAGTTTGGATCTTGGGCAAGGATTCATGGCTGTGACGGGGGTAGTGATCGGGTGTCGGCGAGGGTCACTGGAGCATCTTTGGTGAGGGGCTCCTCCCTCGGCTTTTCTTCTGTCGGGCAAAATTCTTTTCCTTTAGCGTACGAGCCCCCCCTTTGCTTTCAGTAATAACACCTGGCTTTTATAAAATTGGGATAATTCCTAAGTGAGAGATTTCCTCCAACGGCTGTAGAACAATGTCTACCTCTTCCTCTGGCAATTCTTTCTTCGGCAGTTTTGGAACTGTATGACTAATTCTCTTTGTAACTTGCAGGAAGCCATCTACGTAAGTGGCTTGAGTATTGTCACATAATTGAATAAATATTATCCACATAACCGGATAAATATAAATATTTTTTCGGATAAATATGTACAAATATATATATATATATATATATATATATATATATCATAACTAATTAAACGCGGTCATATTAAATTAGCAATATGATTGCGATCTTTGTACAAATAAAATTTTAATATTTTATTGCTCTATAACTATGTGAAGCAGCCATTTAAACATTAACACACCAACAAATAAATGAGCATACATGTCAACAACCCTTGCCCAAGTACTATATATAAACTGATATCTTTTTTTCAAAGGCAGTTAAATTAAATTGAAGATGTATAATTTAAAATGCTGGATTGTAGCTTAGTGCATAAATATTAAACATGTTTGGAGTCTTACATTACACAAGACATTATAAAAGAAATAGTTTTTCTCAACATTTTTAAAAAAAATGTAGTGGACATCTTTTCCACACTAATTTTTGCATTGAAGAAAAAACTTAAATTTATTTTTAGATTTGGAAATTTTAAAAATTAAGTATGTTTTAATTTCAAACTTTTCTCTACTCCACTCTTCTCTACGTTTTAAGATTCATGAATATTTTTTGGGGCGGATAAAAGGGGATTTATTCCATTGGACCACCCAAGTGTGTGCCGTTGGCCATGTCTCCGTGGCGCCTAGTAGGGGAAAGTGGCCATGAGTGCACCGCTTCCATTGGACCACCAACATCCCATGGCCCCGTGTAGGGGAAAGTGGCCATGGGTGGCATCCATTGGTCCACCCCATGTTAGGGTGTGGGGCCCGCATGTGTGACTCCCATTAGACCACCCCACGTGAAGGAAAGAAGAATTTTGAAAAGATGGATTAAAATATATAGTAAAACTCTTAAATAACAGTGACCTTCTCATTTTTCTTTACTCTACTTTTTTCCTATTTTCTTTAGTCTTTGGCCTTTTTTTCTATTTTCTTTAGTCCTTGGCTGTGGACTTTATTATCATTTTTATTGCTAATATTTTGATGGATCTACATTTTTGCCTACCAACACCAATCTATCAAGGCTCGTATAATAATTATAAATTGTAATATTCAAAAAAATTTCGATTGTTCTAAATTTACACTCGACTTACATGCAATGTGTACACTCCACTTCTTTTCTCCTCTTTTCTTTAGTCTTTTGCAGTGGACATCATTATCACTTTTCTTACCAATATCTTGATGGATCTACATCGCCTTTGCCTACCAATATCAATTTATCAAGGTTTTCAAAATGATTGTAAATTATAATATTCAGAAGAGTCTCGGTCGGTTTAAGTTTAGATTTGACTTGTCTTTAGAGTGTGTAGAAAAGTCAAGAAATTAGCCTAATTCGACAATAGACTAAGATATTGAAAATGAGAAGTAATAGATGGATAGATGAATTGCACCAGGCCGAAAGGGTTGTTATTGAAACTATCATGTACTAGTCATACCAAAAGGGTAAATCTAATAATATCGATAACCATAAATTAGGCTCATGACATACATGCACATGTATGGGATGGATAGCCAGATGGGGAGGCCAACCCTGAAGACAAGAGAGCTCAGCATAGGCTCATGAGATAAAACTTGTGAATGAATATGACTGTATTATGATCGATATACGACTAAGCATTTTAGCACTAATGCTACATTGCATTTGCGGTTGGGCAGCTCCATATAGACGGATGGGGAGAGGGCGGAATGATGTGCCAAGCCCGGAACTCATCATTTTGACCCCTAGACTTCCCTCATTATTTTTTAGATGCCATGCATGGACGTATGAGTCGTTATTTCGAGCTTAGTTCATAAGTTTTATTTTACCATTCTTTATAACTTAACTATGTTGTTGTTTAATGTTTAAAGATGGTCGTGTTTATATAATATAATATTTTGTTTTGCACAATTTATTTTGCTCTCCTCTATACATTATTAATTGCTTAATTATCATGATATTAAGTTGTTATATTAGTAGATTATTCTCTTGTTCGATTTATTATATTTTTTAAATGACAGCTTGATTCCGTTCAGGGATGGTCGTTACATATAAACATTGCTATAGTTATAAAAAAAATATACAAAGTAAATCAAATCATCTTCCATGCATGCAAAATAGTATTTTTCGTCCCATTCCTTGCAGAGAATGATAGGCAACATTTTCGTTCCCTTTAAGCCAAACCAAACTAAAAGGTTATCCCCCAGCAATATGTTTATGTCAATGTCTTTTTTGATATTGTTTTCAAGTAATGACATTATAGTATATTCCTGTAAGAAGAATTATGTAAGGTCATCTAAATGGTTAAAAGGTTAGTACCACATTTAATATCTAGTGGAGTTAGAGAACTAATATATTAATAAAGATATAATTATGATCAATTTTAATTAATCACTTTTAAAAAAATAATTAAACCCATTAATTTTTACTTGGGTCAGGCCATTTAAGAACTAGATCATGAACCAAGTATATATAGGAATTACAAAGATAACATTTTTTAAATGTAAGTGCGATGTAAGATCTTCCAAATAGTTATTCTTATATTCAATATTACATATTCTGTAAGATTTAATATATTAGTGGAGATATACTTATAATAATTTATTTTAGTTAACTATTTTTAAAAAATAACTTGCCCATTTATTTTCATTTGGGTCGGGCCGAATCATTACAAATTATATCTCATATAATTCACCTTGACAATGTTACGGAAGAAAGCAGTTAGAGAAGATCAATCGCGTTTCATATAATATGTATGTACTTTTGGCAATCTCATGCCGTTTTTATATATAAGAATTCGTTACTTTTTTTGGCCCATGCATGTCTATCATTACGTTAATTTCATGTGTTGGTTATAAATTTATCTAAGATTTTTCTTACCCTTATCACCATTAACATTACAAGCATTACACTTACAGCTAGTAATAAAACACAGTTCAAGATAAACCAACCATCATTGCATTCATGTGTAAAATTATGCAAGTGTTCTTTCCCGCTTACCAAAGGGCGAATAGAAGACGTTTCATGCATCCTTTTCAAGCCAAGAAAACCCCACAGGCTCCAAATTAACTCAAGTTTTTACGTGC
>JAURVB010008712.1:0-13902 GCA_033002965.1 Piper betle | reverse complement strand
TTTCTTGACTCTCGTGTTGCTTGGATGCAAGCACCATTTGCTTACATGGGGAAGAAAGGCTATCGGGCAGGCAGGTTGATGGCACCATGCACTACTATGTCACTAAGTTTATAATTTTTGCTACCAATCGATCGGTTGGCTTCTCATTTCCTGATCTACGCCATGTATCCACGGTACCAGACATCAATCCCTCCTCATCTGAGACTATTTAATTAGCTGTGATTTGTAAACACTTCAGATTTCTCAACTTTTTCTATACTTCTTCTATTGTAATAATCATCAGTTATCAATAACGGATTAGTTTGATCATCATGAAAGAAGTTGGTGATTTGGTGCATCCACACAATTTAAGAGTTGCGATAGCCTTGTTGATTCTTTAATTATACTTTTTTCTTTGAATGGCAAGGGCAACAACGTGTGATCACCTGTGTTTTTAGCTCAACCAAAAACCAAGTTCAAGCAGCCACATGTTTATTTTAATCAACATGATTTCAATGTTGAATCCGTGAAAAACTTATCCAAAATTTTTCAATGGTTGCTTTTCACATGCTATGTTCAGGTAAAGAAGATAATTAATAATACACAAAATATTATTTTTAACCACAATCACTTGCTCGAATCATAATTAAAACTTGTGCTTCAGACTGCAAAAAATTTAGCAACTCATCAATGGAATTTTTGCAAGCCTTCGTATCTAGACGAAAATTAAAACATTTTCTAGAGCTGATTGACACATTGAGTGAGAACCTTATGTATATAGACAAGTGTAGCGCATGCTAAGAAACCCTTGGGACTTGTATCATAAGGCGGTATCAGAAATTAAGATAAAACATGATGAGAGAACAATTATCAATATGATAAGGATTAACATTTCCAAGTTCAATATCAAGGAAAACCCCAGCATCCAAGAGGGGAATTTGTTCTAACAAGATCATTACAATTACGTTAACAAATTAACTATGAATCTCCTTTGTGACCCCTGCATGCTCAATGCATTAACCGTTCAACTCTGCCAAATATGGTGTAAAAATTGACTTGTTATGATACAATCACCAATCACCAACGTCCAAGCTCCAAGCTTCCGAAGGGTTGTAAATTCGAGAAGCCTCCATTTCAAATAAAGGACAAAAGGCAGGTGGACGAAAAGAAGCATTTATTTTAAACATAGACTAAGAATAGCAAAGAGTTCATAACATTTAGCATGCAAGCGAAGTACTTACTATTTTCAGTACAATAATTCCTTAAAAAAATAATCAAGAGGGAAAAAGCAGAATATTAATGAAGATTAGAGGAGCCTAATAGGTAAAAACCGCAAAAAATAAAAATAAAAATTAAAAGGGGAAGCTACAAAAGAGAATAATGATAAATATTACAATAGCATATTATTAAAAGGGGAAGGTTAGACATGGGGGAAAATAGGCTGGAAAATCTAAGTGAGGGGCTCTATAAATTTCAGATATTATTAAAACTTCAAAAATTTGGCAAATTTCATGAAAACCAATCTGGACATATAGTGATACAATAAGTTGGCCAATAGTCATTCAAGAAGGTATAGCATGTGGGTTCACAATAATATCAGGCGTAATGCCTCAACTGTCCATGGTATGTCCTCTTGTGTGTATGTCATACCAACAGTTACCTTCTGTCCATGCCTACTGCTGAGCTTGTCACCAATTTGAGGTACCCGGATGGATCTCATTCTTACTTTAACAAATCTCAACCCATCAGCATTGGTTGTCAATAACACCTACAAAATATAAGAAAATTAACAAATCCAACAAGAGAAATAACACAGACAAAACAAACAAAATCCTATCTTCTAATAAGGAAAACGTAATAATAGCATATTTCCAAAATTTTATCCATAGAAGTAACCACTTGATCCACCATTCCATTTTCGCTGTGTCTTAAACTTGTGCTGTGATCATGCCTTGTATAGCGTGAACCCTGCCCTTGGGATTCATCCTGGGCAATAGGAGAAGTCTTCCTGATAATGAGATCTTCACCTGAAACCCTTAGTCCATGATTATAACATAACCAATTGGTGTCGTGTAGCAAACAGATCAAGGGATCGAGGTGTAAATAGAATGTTAATGTTCCATTGCTGGTAGCTGCCTAAAATGCAAATGTTCCATTGCACGAGTCGTTACCAATGGTTTCTGTGGATAATAAAGCACATATGCTAATGTATCCTGCATTATGTCAGAAAAATTGTTAGTAATTACTTCTGCAAGAAAAGTAATATAGCTGGATCAATATATCAAGAAAAAGTCAAAAGAAATATGTACCATTCAAAACTGGTAATTCCCAAGGCCTGCTTTCCATAGCAGACTGATATGTATTACGAGGTGACTGCATACAGGTACCAAATAAGAAAATACAGAATTCTTGTCACAAGAACAAGGTATGTTGAATAAATATGAACCAAACCATGAGCACATTTAAGAAGTTAAGATCAACTGCATATATAACTGCATACGTCATCTAAACAGAGCAAACAACAGTTCGTTCATTATCAACGAAGCGACATGACGGTGTATACTCCCTCCACACCAGTTTTGCACAAAGTACTTGCACATGGATGAAAAACAATTTTCGAACAATATTCTCAACAGACTAACCTGGTTATGATCAGGAAAAGGAATAACAGATGCACAAATGCCCAATATCAATGAAGGGTGGATCTCACAGTGAGTGTAAGTAGAAGAATATGCTTCTTCTGAACACCTTACTTGCACCAGATCCTAGAATAAAATCAAATATGTAGTACAATCATTAAATAATAACATACAATTTATTCAACCATCTAAAACTGAGTCGAAATTCCAAATTATTATACTCGCCTAAATACCTTACAACCACAAATATTTACGTACATGGTCTATTAAGTCTACGCATCCACCAAAATATGTCCAAAGAGCAGTAACTAAGAAGGGATTGCAAGCAATTAACAACTATATCAACATGCCTAGAAAATGGCTATACTCAAGTCATATGTGATCAACAACTCACATTAATGGTCATAGAGATCATAGTAGTCTCTTCTTCCTCATTATCCACATACTCAATAAACCCTTTAGAAACAAGATCATGCCACTCTTCTTGAGTTTCCTGTCAAGAAAAAAAACTAATTATCCGATACTATATCAATTCGTAACTATATACTAACAAGGAATTTATAATTTTCTAACCATTTGCTGCAATGCTCGAATATCCTTCTTGTTTATAAGAAGCTTTCGATTTTCTACAATAAACAATGGGCGACTGCAGCACCCATAGTCAGTATAAAGTTTTAGCTCTCTCAAGCAAATATCCCAGATAACTCCAACCTCTGTATTAACATCAACCTGCAACAAAATGAAGGGATACAATGAAATTATGAAAATGAGATTAAAAATATTTAATCATATAAGCCACATATTGGTTTATGATAATCTCAGACAAAAATAAAGTTGCTGGCGTTTGAAATCAAGCAAAGATTTTACATAAGAGCATAATGCCTAAAGTATGAAGTATCAAACCTGTCTCCTAAGTTGGCGCATGGTTTTGACAAGAAGGTCAGGATTGCGGTGGATTCCTACCCAACATCCGTTTACAAACATTTTGGTTGAGAAATTTCTTGAAAATAAACAGCAGAGAAAAGTGATTAAATGTATACAAAAAATAGTGGTCCACTGCATCCGACCATAATACGTACCTCAAAATTCTCAGTACTCCATTCTTCTAGAAATTCTAGAATAGGGTTTGCAGCTGATCCAATTGTTATTTACACCATCAGTGCTAAGTTTTTGACTAGTCCAAAAGCCTTACAAAAGAATTGAAACCTATAAGTTACAGAGCAGGCAATTTTCCCGCATATTCAGAAAAAAACAACAAATAACCTGTCCTTCAGTTGTTTCTGCTGAGCACATCATTCCCCAGTGTGAATTGTGCAATTGTCGTGGTTTAGCCAGATTACCTTTTCAAGAATATAAAATTTTTATCATACTTTAACCTCATCACAGAAATGTAACAAATAATACGAACAGCTACAGGTTTGCTGAAATTGATTGTCACCTTCACGTCCAATAGGAGAATTCAACCTTCGTAAGTGAGAAAAAGTAGAGGCAAATGTCAACGTATTCAAGACCTGCAGCATTGAAGTTATACATCACAACGACCTCTAGACTTCAAGTAATATACAGCTACAGCTTTTAAGACAAAATAATTGCAAATCATAATATTAAATTTAGAAAGTAAAAACAAGCACAGACCTGTGAAACCCTGGCCCTTGTTCCAGCAGCATTCATTAAAAATAACTTAATCCTCTTTCGTTATTCAAGATGAACATCCTCAAAGAATGCACTACCATAAGTCAGATGCAAAAGAAAAAGAAAACTCACTTAATCCTCTTCTCCCTAGTAACACCAACACTTGATCCGCTCTTCCCAAAGTAATCCAGTGCCACCAAACAGAGTAATTGAAAGAACACAAATCCTGTTGGTTCTGAATAACAAAGGCTTCTTCTAAAGACTGCCTCAACAACTCCATCATTGAAGTATCACTGAAGTCGTAACAAAATTTCAGGTAAAATTAACTTCAATCATTCATATTTCGGGCAAAATCTCCGTTAACTTATTTCTAAGATAAACCGTGCTGTATGAAGCCGTTATGGTAAGCTCTTCTATTCAGACTAAAATTATTAGACCCATTGATGCAGGAATCTGCCGATTCCGCACGATTTAAATTGGATCGGCATCGCGCCGATCCAATTTTGGGGCCGAATCGGCCGGCCCCGAATCGGTCTCCGAATTGGCCGATTTCGAACCGATTTAACCCGGAATCGAAATCGGCCAAATTAAATCGGAATCGGTTTTTTAGGAAATTACTAAAACTACCCTAGGTATAATTTTTATTAAATTATTTAAGCATGGGTAAAATGGTAATTTGGATTTTATAAAACTTAAAATAAAACCCGTCTCCCCCCGCTTCGGCCGTCGCGCTCGCTTCGCCGCGCTTCCGCCGTCCGACCTCAGCTCCGCTCGACCTTCCGACCACGCCACCGCCGTTCCGACCTCAGCTCCGCCCGACCTGCGGAGTGTGTTGTGGAGCGCAAAGGCGAGGATTTCGGGTGGAATCGGCGGCCGCCCTCCGCCGCGCGCTCTCGCCGTCTGACGCTCTGCCCGACCTTCTGACCTCATCTCCGCCCGCCACTGCCCCGTTTCCTCCTCCGCCGTACGTCCCCGACTCCAGGCTTGCCGCCGGCGGGGGTAAAGAGGGGAGGGTGGCATTTTCGTAATTAAAAGTTGACTCGAGTCTAACTCGAGTAAAAATAATAATTAATTCTAAATAATTTAAAAAAATCTTAAAAAATATTTGAAAATATCATAAACTATAATACACAGAATAATATCAAAATAACAGCAATACCTAATTTTAATATATTTATATTATGAATTGTCAAATTATTATATATGACCGATGAAATTAATTTGGACCGATTCAACAGAACCGATTCCTGGCCGATTCCGATTCCGATTCCGATTCCGACTCCATGGAAAACCGATTCCGATTTCGATTCCGATTCATGCAACCATGATTAGACCACATAAATATTCAACAAATCCTATTTGGAGTAATCGCCTTCAATTTAAGGCCATGTTCTATAGATCACCCACTGACTGAGTTAACTCAATTTATTATTTAATTAGTCATGCAGTATAACTTCTCTCTTCGAACATCATCATACTACAATGACTAATTGAGTAAATTTCGAGCATGGAATGGCTCCACGGCATTGCTTCACGTTGAGTGGATTTAACGGTTCGGTGGGGCGGAAGCACCCTTACCTCTCAAAGAAAATATGCGAGTAAAATAAAAATTAAAATAAAGTGTCATAAGCAAATAATAACACACGGGGCTTTTTTATGTGGCTCCTTAAGGTTCAACTCGAATCCCTAAATTAGCCCACAATGACTTGATTACTACGAATTCATTATGTCGATGTTTACTATGTACATCAAATATTAAATTTAACTGTCTTTAATTTGATTCGCCTTTGAGATCTTCAGCTCCAATGCCCTGGTTCGTCTTTTTATAATTTTAAAATCTTCAAAATAACTTTGTTTGTGCGTCCGAAGTTGACGTTGAAGTGGACTGATCAGGACTTGGCTTGGGTCGAAATGAGCATGGTCGCACCAGACATGTACAACAACTATCCGGGTCTTGAATGGGACTCATGAACAACGTTTGATCAGTCGGTCAAATAAGCTGGACATAAATCATGCAAGATGGGCAGTCGAGCCCAATGCCTTCTACCTTACTCTTCTCCTTCTCTTCACCTTCCTTCTTCCATCTCCAACTGCTATTTGCTCTGGTCGACGAAGTGGAGCTCCTGCATGAGTAGCAAGACAACAAGGACTCCAATGAGAATGTAAGAGTGATTGCTCCCATCTTATTAAAGCATCATGCAACAACACTCCAATGGCATTATGCCTCTCTTGGGATTTTCTTATTTTTCTCTGATCCCTTGAGATTACTAGTATATCCTATACCCTCTCATTTCTTCAATATTTCACCGGGCCCTGAGCACGAAGACCGTGTACTCTCAGGCAGTCGCTTTTGAGTACCTTTTGAACTACATGTCTAGACGTGCACTGTAGTAAACAATACCCGTAAACCTTCATATTTTCTCTAGGTGACTCAAAATGGGAACTATCAGGATCCCTTAGAGATTGAACAACCTTCTCAGTAATCTAGAGACTACTGTGTAGACTGGTATGTGTACCGGCTCATAAGTACATATAAGTTGATTACCCCATCTCTCGTCTCACAGAAAACTCTGATAAAATTACTTATAGGTTTGGGAAAGGAATTATATAATAGGCCCGATGGCAACTTGCAGTGAATCTTAGTTTGAAAATAATTTAACGGATCTCATCCTTAAGGGTTATTAATCCCATAAGTAAAATACGTATAGATAGCCCATGTTAAAAGGAGTCCGATCAAATAGCCACTTTACACGTCCTACGATCTGAAAATCAAATCCATGATAGACTCGAGGAGTTAATGGTAGATGTTGGTCAATTAGATGATAAGATCACTTGTTTGCCAAGCGGCCTCACACGTAGGAGTCTCTCACACTTGTGAATTTGCATCTGGCAAACTTCTTGCTCCTACCACCTAATTGTGACGATCAAGCCGGTTCTCCACCCTCCTTGCGGGAATTACGTTTTTTCAATCATCCAAACTTAACTTGCATGCCCAGCTATTTGCACAAATTCACGTCTCTTAGGAAAATCTATTTCGACCAATGTCCCAGCCTCATATCCCTTGACCCTCAAGACCTGCCAGTGCTGGCTAATCACCTTGAATTTCTTTTCAAAACAAATTGTAGAAATATGAGGAACTTGCCCCACGGATTTTGTAACTTCACCTCTCTAGAATATTTGCTACTTCTTAATTGCCCCAACCTCGAGATCCGCCCCATGATGTTTTACCTCCCAACCTTGTAGATTTGTGGGTGACTAACTGTCCCAAACTGGAGGAGCAATTGGGAGGGAAGGCAGAACAGATCGGCAATCACTACACAGCTTGTAATGCATCTCGTGCATGCAGGTTACAATACTCAATTATTCTAAAAATTTCCACGGTACTACTCTTTCACAACATAACATCACATACAAGTAATTATAGCTCCCAATCATTTGCATCCCATTTGAATGGCCGCAAGTTCGTTTCATAAAAATCTAATTAAGATCATTGGGTGGTGCCGCCTCAATAAATTAACTTTACAACTTCCAAATAGCTAATTTGAGCAACAAAAATGATATGAGTATTCTGTTCTCTTCCTTTTGTTATGCAAAATTTCGGCTTATCGTTGGATGTTTGACGAGTATGGGCGAGCTGTCTTTTATTTTTAGTTTGTAAAAGTTTATTAGCTTAGAAAGTCAATAGCAGCTGATATTCGTTAACCATATGCATATTTATTTATTAATGGTAATATTTCGTTGCTTCTTTTATAAATAAGCACTCTTGAAATATATAAGCAACTTGAGATTATTTCTCGTGGAAATAAATTTTCGACTTATGTTTTAGGTTTTTGGCCAATTGGCATGGCTCTTGTGTTGCTCGGATGCAAGCACCATTTGCGTACGTGGGGAAGAAAAGGCAACTATAGGGCAGACAGGCTAATGGCACCTTGCACTAATGTGTCACCAATTTTACAATTTTTGTGACCAATCGATCGGTTGGCTTCTCATTACCTGATCTATGTCATGCATCCACATTACCGGACGTCAATCCCCCATGCATCTGAGACTATTTAATTAGTTGTGATTTGTAAACACTTCAGATTTCTCAACTTCTTCTATTGTAATAATCATCAATTAGCAGTGACAGATTTTTTTCATCAACATGAAAGAGGTTGGTAATTTGGTGCATCCACACAATTTAAGAGTTGCAGTAGCCTTTTTATTCTTTAACTAGGCTTTCTTTCTTTGAATGGCAAGAGCAACAACATATCATCACCTGTTTTTTAGCACAACCAAAAAGAGAGTTCAAGCAGCCACATGTTTCCTTTAATTGACATGATTTCGACGTTAAATCCGTGAAAAAATTATCCAAAATTTTTCAATGGTTTGCTTTCACATGCCTCGTTCAGGCAAAGATGATAATTAATAATACACAAAATATTGTTTTTAACTACAATCACCCGCTCAAATTATAGTTAAACCTTGTGCTTAAGACTGCAGAAAATTCAGTAACTCATCATGGGAATTTCTGCAAGCCTCAGTGTCTAGACGGAAATTAAAACATTTTGTAGAGCTGATTGTCACGTTGAGTGAGAACCTTATCTAGACAGACAAGTGTAGCGAATGCTAAGAAACCCTTGGAACTTGTATCATAAGGCAGCATCAGAAATCAAGATAAAACTTGATGGGATGAGCAATTATCAATATGATAAAGATTAACATTTCTAAGTTCAATATCAAGGAAAAACCCAGCATCCAAGAGGGGAATTTGCTCTAACAAGATCATTACAATTACCTTAACAAATTAACTATAACTGTCCTTTGTCACCCTTGCATGCTCAATGCATCAACCATTTGACTTTGCCAAATAAGATGTGAAATTTGACTTTGCTAAATTACAATCAGCAATCACCATATACACGGAGCAGAGTATTTGATAAAGTCATTGGTGACTCATCCTTCGCTACAAATGGTTAAGTGTTACAACGAGTTTTTTTTAAAAAAAGAATATTGAGAGCCCTATAACCTACCTCCATCAACACATCCCAAGAATAATGAGTTTTTTTTGACAGCATGTTGCAAAATTTTCCACCTCCAACTCAACTTCACTTGTATTTCACGTCCCCTTCTTTTATTACCTTTTGATGGCTGCATTTCTTTTGTAAACGTCCCCTTCCTCGTCTTTTCGCCTTGGCCATGTACGTTGGCTAATTTTGCTTGAACCAGTTGTTTCTATCCTCACTTGTCACAGCTTCCCGCGTAATCACTTGGACTTGGCTTGCTATTGATTTCTATCTTAACCATTAAGTTCCCTAGTTCGCCAATCAAGGTGTTACACAAAAAGAACCTGATAAGTAAACATTCTTCACTTGACATCTGCGAGCCCTCAACTACATTGAGGGAAAATCTTGGGGGCACCTTAAGCATTCAAGTATATTATTTAGGTACTAAGAGTCCATCATAAGTTCATGACAAAGACTAAAATTTGCCAACAAAACAACGATCACATTAACATAGCAAACATTTTGAGGTACAACGTTACATTTGAAAATCATATTGTAATAGCTAGAAATGCAATCTTGTTCTTCGGCGGGAGTTTGATGAATGAAAGAGCTAGAAATGCAATCATATTTTTAGATTCTAGTTTCTATCTTTATTATCAATCTAAAGATTTTAGAGTTTAGTAACTTGTTTTTGTTTAATTTACTCAGCCAAACTTAATTGGAGCATAATAAATTATTTCGAAAAGAACAATGAAAAGAGGGTATGAACTTAATAGCAAATGACATTTCACAGGACAAACATAATATTTTGAGATGAAACATAAAAGGTGGATCTTCTTCAGGGTAAAATATTCTGCAAATTTGGTTTGTGTTCAACCCTTTTAGATTGGATGGGGTCTAATTGGGGTACCCTTTTAGACTTGATCATGGAATTTTATACTTGATTTTTGTTCGGTCTTGCTCTTGGAGTGAAAACTTGTTCCATCTTTGTTTATTTAAGAAACCAGCATTGGAGCTGTGTTAGCTCAATCGACTCCATGTTTCCCATCTTAAAACAAATCTTCTTCGCTTGCTTTAGAACGAGAGCGATTATCGTAACACTGCAATTCCTTGTTTGACAAAAGAGCTGAGCTGTGGCGAGTAAATGCTAGCTTTTCTGTCATAACCGTCAATCAGATGAGGAAGAAATCATAAGCACGTGGAGGAGGTCATCCTTTGATATATTGTCCAGGCAGTGAAGGTTGATGGGCAAACCATCGTCTATCATCTGTCTGAAATACCCACACGGCAACCTATCCACTACACCGATAAAAAATTGCAGCGGTGCACGTCCTCTGAAACATACCTCCATTCCTAATCAAACTGGAGCTTTGTCTGTCTCCAATTCATCGTCCGAAACTCATGCTACAATCAAGACTCAAGGACGTCGCTGCTGTTTTTGTCTTTTTGAGATGTTCTTGGGTTTCGATCCCGAGCTTAAAAAAGAACATGTGTGTGTATAACACAGGCCTTGGTCTTACAGCTTTATTGCCGGCTTAGTAATTGACAAATTACGCACATTTTCTCATGCTGGATGAATTCTCGGGTTTGATCTCTGAACGATTGGTTTTGTATATATCATTTTGATTGGTATTATGATTCAATATTTTGTTTTACATGCCTTTAATGCCTGTTCTTCAGTTACACCACCGGCCGGATTCCCTGATCATCCCCACAGAGGTCTGATTATCATATTTATTTATTTCTTATCTGAATCACAAATTTATTTTTCTTGGCCTTTTAGCTGACACGTTCTTGCCTCTCGTTCTTCTCTTGTAATTCCAGGTTTTGAGACGGTGACGTACATGTTGGATGGAGCTTTTAGCCATCAAGATTTTGCTGGGCACAGGGGAACCATCAGAACGGGAGACGTACAGGTTAGAGATTGGAAAACATAGCGAGTTCTAGAATCAGTCGGTTGATGAATCATTAGAACAAATGGATGCTTCTTGTTTATTTATATGACAATTTGTGATTTGAATGTTTGTATATTGCAGTGGATGACTGCTGGCAGAGGGATAATACACTCAGAAATGCCCGCAGGGGAAGGTTGTTACAGCCGTGATTCATGGGCGGTGCCGGGACCTAGGGTTTGGGTGTTGTCCCTAGGTTTCCTGAGTCCATAAGGGGGTAGCGGTAGCTATCCGAGTGGTGGAAACAACATATTGAGGCTAACCCGTGTCAAGTTGCATGTTACAAACTGAGGTGCACGAGGCTGCCGAGTGACCGAGCATGGCGATGGAGCATGGCGTCGGGTTACAGCAGTTGTGTCGGCACATGGGTCGGTATTTGGTGTATCGAGCATGTGGCCGAGTCCAGTCGAGAAACCTCAAGTTGGTGCTGATCGGTGTTTGGGTCGGCAGATCGAGGTTGTGGCGCAACCTTGGACCGAGCAGCCTACCGAGCCGAGTGTGCAGCACAGCGTGCCGAGCAGCTGCCAATACCGAGCAAAATACCCGTACTGTGTTGGGAAACAGTACCGAGCACTGTAGCGGCGAGCGCGCGGTCGTGCGCGCTGGTGTGCGTGCAAGGAGCGACAGGCGCGCTGGTGCTCTGGCGTGCGCGGGTGTGCGCGCAGGCGCGCACGCGAGCGAGTTCTGGTGCGCGTGACAGTGCAGGGGCATGCACGAACGGCAGGGCAATGGTGGTGGACCTTTGCCAGCATATGTTTGGTGGATTGCTGAGGGAGGTTGGTCCATGTCTGGACGTCGCTGGGGTCGAGCCGGTGGGCGAGACGGGATGACCAGCGGTGCAGCCAAGGGGGTTTGTGATAAAGCTTCATGCTGGGGGCGTATCTTGGTGGAAGATCTGATATGCATATCCAGGGACGTGAAGGCTGCAATAGACTTCTGAAGATAACCACAAGGCCGTTGGGAAGAACCTGGACGTGGTGTGGTGCTAGGTTGCTGGATACGGTGGATATTGCAGATCTTTGTGGATGAGGATGCAAGGATCCGGTGTTATCTGAAATCAGAAGGGCGTGGTACTTATAGGCACGAGGGTTATGCTGAAAAACAGATCGGTGGATCAAGGAAGATCACCAGATCAGAAGGTTCTTGAGTTTAGAGTCGAAAGACCGAGAGGATCGAGTCTCTGGAGGTCGGTGATCAGGAGAGATCGAGAGGTCTGGGGTCTGGAAATCAAGTCTGGAGAATCTCTGGAGATCGGCGGATCAGGAGAGATTGAAAGATCGAGAGGCCAGATCAAGGAGAAACGTGGGAGTGGATCAAGAGTGGAATCGAGTCCGGTGAGGAGGAGAGTTCCTGAGATTCCAGGCGTGTTCTCTTGTGAGGAAAGCAGTGTGGTGCGGCTGGTGAGAAAGAAGCTTGGAGTTGCTGCAGCGCTGGAACTTCATCGACTTGCTGGAAACCAGGTAACACGTTGTTAGATTGCTGGTGTTGGCAATCGGGATAGGATTACTCGGGGAGTAATTCTTGTGTGAGCCATTGTATTTGTGGGTACATTGGGGCGAGGCTGTGGGGGCTGTCCACGAGCCGAGCAGGTGCTTGAGAGGAGAGTTCGAGTGCTTGTAAAATCCTTACGATCGAGTGAATGATATAAGGTTGGGAAGTGTTTTCCCGTAATCTGTGCTTTGCTTGTTGGCTGGCGTTATAAACAGGGAACTTCTGTATCCTAGGTCACGGTCGAACAGTTGCGGGAACTAGTGCTGAGACGAGCAAGGGCAGACGGCACGAACCCAAGGTGCGTAGTTGCTGGTTGGGCGATCGGGCAGTGACTTCTGGAACAGCCTATCGGCAAGGTGTGTCGGTAGCCAGAAGTGCCTGTGTCGGTGTTTGGTGCACGCGGTGATCAAGCGAAGGTTGAAGGCAGCAACCTCGGGTGTTGAGGTTGGCGAGCACAGGTTGGAGTTTGCGTTGTGGCTTCCGTAGTTTCTCTAAAGTTGCGTACTTGGTGTTAAACTGGTGTTCTCGGGTTGAGAATACGCCGCGCGGACAGGTTAGGATCGAAAAATTTTGAGTCCTTGAATCAGGCCCGTGACAAAGGTGTTCAAAAGGGTCTCCAACTCTGGATCAATCTCTCTGCCAAGGACAAAATGTAAGCCAAATTTGTTGACTCTACATTCGCTATATACGTTCTATGCATGTCTGGTAATAGTTAACATGTTTGATCTGAATGACAACAGGATTGAACCCAAGTAACAAGAACTCAAATCTGAGGACATCAACACGGTGGAAAGAGATGGCATTGATGTCCGAATAATTGTAGGGGAATCAATGGGAGTTCAATCGCCGGTCTACACAAGAACTCCCACAATGTATCTAGATTTCACCCTCAAGCCAGGGGCTCAAGCTCACCAGGAAATCCCAGAGTCTTGGAATGCATTTGTGTACATAATTGAAGGAGAAGGTGTTTTTGGTAACCGGGGATCGTCGCCGGCCACTGCTCACCATGCCTTGGTGCTGGGGCCTGGGGATGGATTTAGTGTATGGAACAAGTCCACCAAGACTCTGAGGTTTGTGTTGGTTGGTGGGCAGCCATTGAATCAACCTGTGGTTCAATGTGGTCCATTTGTGATGAACACTCAAGCTGAAATTGACCAGACCATTGAAGATTACCGCTGCTGCAGAAATGGATTTGAGAAGGTCAAGTATTGGAAGTCTCAAATT